>JBCJKH010056633.1:0-27701 GCA_039877255.1 Loriculus beryllinus
ACTACCCTTTCTTTCCCCTCATGATCTCCCCTCATGTCTGCCCCTCCTCTCCCATTGCGATCTCCCCTCATGGCCACCCCTCCTTTCCCCTCATGATCTTCCCTTATGGCCATGCTTCCTCTCCCCTCAAAATCTCTACTCATGATGGCCACTCATTCCTCATGGCCACCCCTCCTTTTCCCTCATGGTCACCCTTCCTTTCTCCTCACTGTCTTCTCTCATGGCTGCCCTCCTCTCTCCTCACAATCTTCTCTCATGGCCACTCCTCGCATCACCACACTACCCTTTCTTTCCCCTCATGATCTCCCCTCATGTCTGCCCCTCCTCTCCCATTGCGATCTCCCCTCATGGCCACTCCTCCTCTCCCATTGCGATCTCCCCTCATGGCCACTCCTCCTCTCCCATCATGATCTCCTCTCATGGCTACTCCTCCTCTCCCTTCTTGATCTTCCCTTGTGATTTCCAGTCATGGCTGCCCCTTCTTTCCCCTCATGATCTCCCCTCATGTCTGCCTCTCCTTTCCCCTCATGATCTCCCGTCATGGCTGTCCCTCCTCTCCCCTCATGATCTCCAATAATGGCCACCACTTCTTTCCACTCAAGATTTTCCCTCATCGCCTTCCCTCTTCTCCCCTCATGATCTTTTCTCATGGCCACGTCTTATCTCTCCTCAAGACTGCTATTCACTCCTCATGGCCACCCCTTGTCTCCCCTCACAATTTCCCCTCATGGCTGCTCCTCTTCTCCCCTCATGATCTCCCTTCATGACCACCCCTCCTTTCCCCTCATGATCTTCCCTCATGATCTCCTCACACAACTTCCCCTCCCCCCTCATGATCACCCTTTGTCTCCCCTAATGATTCTTCTGTTATGGCCACCTATTTTGGGAAGCAATAAGAGCTGAGACATTGCATGTGGAATTAGCAGGGCATAACCGCCTACTGTGGGTGTGTGGTGCATAAGGGATAGTGAGATTTTTTGCTATGTAAACAAGGGAATCTTGAGGAGGGATGCTGTATTGGCACACAGTGTGACTGGCTTGGGGACAGTGTGTCCCATTCTGTTGTTCAAGATTAAGAATAGTGATAAACTAGACAAGTTTAAGAGAAGATCAGCATGAGCCCTAATAGGAAGAATGCTTTTATAGTGAAAGACTGAATTGAAGAAACTCAGCCTGTTTAATTAAACAGAAATAAGACTAGAGGATGGCTTGGTAGAGTTTTGCATATGTTAAGCCAAAAATAGTAATAGAGCATCAGGAAGCAGTGGTAGATTGAAAGCTGATTCTAGACAAAATCCACCTAGAAATAATAGACGCAGATTTTTAATAGCTAATTAATCTCTGGAGCAAGTTGTCAAGTTTCTCTGTTGCTGAACATTTTTAGGGCAACATTGAATGCCTCTATAAAATACGTACTCTGATTCAAACAGGAATTAATTCAGAGAGGTCTCATGGCCTGTCTTATGCTGGAGGTCAAACCAAATGGTCATGTGGATCCCTGCTGACGTTTTTAGCTTATTATATCTATGTTCATTTGTTGGAACTTACACATGGCTCAAAGCAGTCAAGTGCGAAAAAGAAAAAGGATAGAATAAGTACCTGCAATAATTACACTCATTTTAGTTTTCATTTTGTATGTGTTAGCTGTCACTATAGCAGACAGCTTCACAGGAAAAACCTTTGTTTGAAAAAAGTGTGTAGCTTCCCAACCAGAAACAGCTTAGCCAGGATGCCAGGTCGCGCTGAGCACAATTGGTTATGTGGTCAGCCAGCCCTCGTACCACATAAAGCTTTTCAGAGAAACTGATTTTCCTTCAATGTATTTTGAGCTATATTCAGATTTTTCAGCTGAACTTGAAGTTTATAGCTAGGTTTTTTCCCTTTTTCTGTTTTAGCTTCTTTTTGTGTAATAGATAGCTGACAAAAATCAAAATATGATCTTGTGGTAGAAAATTGAAACTACAAAAATTCATGTGAGAAATAAGGTTCAATAAGCATTTCTTCAAGGATCTTAATTAGGAATTTGACAGGTTCCCATGTCCTGAAGTCAAACAAAAGATGGATATCTTTCTGAAAGAGGCTTTTGTTCAAGATGTGCTGATTTCAATCCTGAATTTGTTCTGTAGAGTGTTAACCCAGAGTTAGATTGCATGAATGGATTTTTTCCGTTTTAATGTCAATATCATGGCATGAAAAGTACCAAGCTGTGTATTTTTCTAAATACCTTGTACTACTCAGGTTAGCTGTTTAATGTGAACCTACCAGAATACTAGCGTTGGGATCAAAAGAATTTTATTGGGAAAAATAAAGGAATTCAAACAGGCAAGTACTAAACTTGTTAAGGAAGAGGCAGATAGGAATTATGAAAAAATAATGTTAGGATAATTTGGAGGTTGCATTTGGTCTTATCTACATCTATGCTGTGATGGTTTACTCTTCTCAAAAGTGATTTTAGGATTAAATGTTACGTTGTGTTTGTAAAGTTAGTGCAGGAGGAGAGTTTGAGAAGACTTGCTAGCAGGTAACAGTGAAAACCTACTGTAATATGAAAATATAGAAATGTTACTTCTTGGTATAGATGTGAGTTAACTGACATATGAAAAAGTTTATTCTTTGTGAGTTTCTTCTCAAATTGTGATTCCTGTGTACTTTTAATATGCAATTATGCCTGATGTTTGTTTTCTTGGTAATGAAATAGAAGTGCACTTATCCTTACAATGTGCATTGGCACTTTCTCTAGGGATTTCTCAATGACAAGAAAAATGTTTGGCTGCTGAGGCTTTCAAGCCTGACTCAGATTTCTCTTTAAAGAGTCTATTTCTCTGTGTCCTTTAAAAATGGATCGAAGTAAGAAATAGAGACACAGCACCAGGTTCAACTCCAGTGAGACTGGACAGGCCATCTTTGAATTTTGTCAGTGTAAATTTCTCCTGCGAGTTACATTCTAACCTCAGTACCTGTGTATTTGTAAGGAAGAAAATTACATAAAAAGCTCTGGTCAGAAGGAATCTTTAAAAATCATCTAGTTCAACCCCCATGCAATGAGCAGGGACATGTTCAACTAGATCAGGTTGCTCAGAGGCCTGTCCACCTTGACTTTGAACTTCTCCAGGAATGGTGCATCCACTACGTCTGTGGGTAACATGTTCTAATGTTTCTACACCCTCAATTGTAAAAAATTTCTTCTTTCTAGTCTGAATCTACCCTCTTTTAGTTTAAAACCATTACTCTTCGTCCTGTTGCAACAAGCCAATTTTCTGCAAACAAGTTCACCAAGGAAAAGGTTTGCTTTTAAAACACATATTCTGAATTTCATTCAGTTCCTTTCATGAAACACCAGGAAAAAAATGGAAGAGATTAAAAGGGTGGGCAAAATAGAAAGCTTGAGCTGAACTGGCATAATTTTTAAATGCCTGATGAGTTTCATCCAGTTTCCTCAGAACTGTTTCTTCAGTCAGGAGCCGGAAGGAAATGGGTTTGTAAGACTCAGCCTAAGCCCTGTCAGCAAAACCTTAGAAGAAGGAAGGCATAGAGCTTCAGGAAACTGAAGATCAATATAATCGGTCAATCAAAGCATTTTTATTACAATGAACGAAAAGCTGTCACACAACAAAAGATTCACTGAAAATGGAAACAAGGAAAGTTTAAGACTTTAGCTTTTCCAAGTGATTGTGAAAAATAAACCATAGTTATAAAGACAATATAATGCATTTTTTTTTAAAAGATGAAAAAGTCTTGTCCACAGGGAGTTAAGACATGTGGAACTACTGGAACTGGTGGGCACATTCTACTGAGTTTTCTTGTGGAAACCGTTTTTGTGTTGCCTCTCAGTTTCTAGTCTGTTTCTTACAGAAAGGAAGGCTTTCTGGTAGGTGCTCATTTAATGTATGAGAGTCCTTTCACTGAGATTTTATGACTTCTACAGGTGCAACAGTCATTACTGAAGAGTAAATAGAGGCATGGAGAGCCAAAAATATCTATGGCAGTTCTGTCATAGATCTGGGAATAGACCTTAGTGAAAAAAAATCCCACAGTTAGACCTTTGCCTGTTTTTTATGATCCACACTGCAAGCATAAGACCTTTGGACCAAGGACCGTACTTTCCATCCCACAAGCCAGGTTGGACTACAGGAGTCCTGCTTCTGTCTAGCCTTGCAAAAATAATTAGACGCAATAGAAAGCCTAACAGGCTCGCCAGTGAAGTCAGAAGATGCAGGATTGCTTTTCTTCTTAACTGTTTGACACTGTTACAGTACAAGTTCAGCAGGAAGCGGGGCCTCAGCATGGTTGAGCTGCTATACCTTCCAAGTTCCTGATGTTGGACAAAGGCAGAGGGAGGGCAGAAGTGTCTCAAGGTGAGACTTCTTTGCTCCTGTGGTTGTGCGAGGCTTGCTAGTGTTCCCCTACATCCATCCACAGCGAAGTCTACCCCACCGCTGTGGTAGACTGACCTTGGCGGGCTGCTCTCCACCAAGCTGCTCTCTCACTCCCCCCTCCTCAGCAGGACTGGGGGATAAAGTAAGATGAAAAATTATGAGGTTGAGATAAAGGTACTTTATCCCAACTAGACACAGTATGACCCCCAAAGACCCAAGAGCTTTTTCTCATTTTAGCAATTTCTTTCCCTTTTCACAACAGTGCCAATTCCCAGCCATTCTCAATTTCAGACACTCCTTCTGAAATACAGCAGTACACCCTCTCAGCTGAGTAGTTCGTTGGTGCCCTAAACATCCATTAGACTAAGCCAGAGATTAAGCAAGTAATTTAGCAGAGATTAAACAGCAATTATTTTGATGTTTCACATCTCTCCCTATGCTTAGTCAGCAGCCCTCAGCACCCCAAGGAGTCCCATCTCCATGTTTGAGCATGAATTAGTTTGAGTAGGTTGTGCAGTCAAATTTGTATGTGTATTATTGTGTAAATCTCATGATCTTCATTTGCTCAAAATATCATATGTATAGAGCTGTAAAAACATTGACCTTTGGTGAAGGTTTGTGTTGAAATTAATATTACTGTTGTTATTTCTTCCTTCTCAAAGTCTTGTTTGAGGAAAGAAATGAAATTTAGACTCCCATAAATAGTTTGCTTCACAATGTAAATCAGATTTTTAATTCTGATCTCCAACTGTGTCCATTGTGCCACAAATGCTCTTTCTTGAACTGAAAAACTCTTCTTGAAGAAGTGGTTTCTGAAGCCAGAGCTCTTGAACTAGGAGAGGATAAATTGATGATGTAATGACTCTTCCTAATCTCTAATTTTCATAGTTTGATGAATTTCTGTATAGCATATTTCATTAATATTACACACAAAAATGATTTGCAGGCAAATTAAGTGGTTGACACAGGTACTAAATAATAAAAAACAGATAAATTCAAGCACATGATTAATTACAAGATAAATCTCTCTCATCTGGGCTCATGATCTCTCTCAAGTATGCCTGCATATGCATAATTGTATTAGTCAAGTATTTCTATGTATGCCTTAATATGATACTGATGATATTCTGCACCTCACTAGTTGTATAGTACACACAGGTGAAGTGTGAAACTTCCCAACACTGTAAACTTAAAACCAGGAGAAAATAGTATCTGGTTCTCTTATGTTTGAAGGGCATGTACTACCTACTCTTGCATATGAGGCCTTCTCTGATACCACCCTCATACCTGCTGGAAAGGCAACACAGCTAAACACACGCAGTCTAAGAGGCTCCTGCAAAGCATTGATGATATTAAGATGCATGCAGTAAGGAAGCTGTAAGAGTAATGTGGCATGATTTGGTGGACAGTGATACCAAAACTTTCTCATTGACTGCCACTGTTCTGTTCAGATTATTTCCCATGTGAAGCCTTCTGAGGTCTGTCCAGGCACTTGGCTTCATGATCAGACTTAGGAAGCAATAGGAAAATAATCAGAATGAAAAAATCCTTCTCATCAATTTAATATAAAGTAGAATATTTGAAGGGCCATTGTCATGCCAAATTTTTTGTGGGTAAAGATGTTTTTGCAGCTGCAAAAAGTCTTGTATGATGTCTGCTCCATCTGTCTTCCCAAGAAAATAAATCTTGTTTATAAAGAGAAGAATCTGAAAAAGCAGAATGTCATTCCATTGGGTAAATTATATTTGTTATATTTCACAAGTCTCAACAACTTTTCAGTCTTGTTTTGGATTTCTCTGCATCTTCTTGAGCAGACCACTGTGATGTTTTGACCTGCAGTCAGATGTCCTTGTGGGGAGCTGAGGGGTGAGTGCAGTGTCATTAGAGAAATGTGCTCCCAAGTCATGGTGAGCTGTATTTCAGCCTCTGGTCACCAGTGGTGGAAGCTCCCGCAGAAGTTGATTCTGCTTAACTCAACAAAAACATGGATCCATGTGTTCAAACTGGGCTTTATAAAGAAGAACATTTGACTTATACAGAACAATTTAATTACAGTTGAGTTAAATTTTAATTTAATCTGTAAGTAAACTAAGTAAGAAATTTAAAAGCTAATTTATTTTTTTATATCTCTGAAGTGTTTAGGTGCCTTACAGCCCCTTTATGATTCTTGTCAGATAATCCCTTCCACACATAAATTAACCAGTGCATGTTGCTCAAAAGCAACATGTAAGATGCCTACAATCATGTCATAGCATGGCCTGCAGAAATATAATTCCTTAACCCAGCACATGTGCTGTATATGATAGGTATGTAATTTGATTCACTCATGCAGCTTACAAGAGAATTTCTGCCTTTTCTCTGTTTCTTCTTACTAGAAGGAAAATAAAAATCAGTGGAAAATGAAATGTATATTGTTACAGTGAAATCCTATTTAATGGCTAACTTCAATTCTGAAAGGCAAGGAAATGAAGAGCTAAGGCTGGGATTTCATCTGCCAGTTGTAACTACAGCCTTAGACACCTTTCAGAGGGGTGATTTTTGGAGAACAAAAGCTATTGAATAACACAGAAATTCTTCTTCCTTTTTTTATGCTAACAGTGTGTTTATGCATGTATTTTTTAACAGTAGCTGTGTAAAGCTTTATAACAGAGCTTCTTAAATGCCATGTGTGCACAGAAAATGATTTAATCCCTGATTTTTCCTCACTTATCATTTGAGCTGTAAGACTGACCCCCTGCTCTCTTTGCTCCAAGCACAGATCTAAACTGTGCTGGGAGAGGAAATAAAATAAACTTGACATCTGCAGGTTGTGACCACTCTTGTATATGGCTGGGAGGCAAAAGATCCTCTGCTGAAGAAAAGCAGTTGATCAGTAAGGAAGCCTCCCTGCGCCTCAGTGAACTTTTTATTCTGTTTTTGAGAAGCCGTCATTTTGGAGAGATGCCAGAGCTGTAATAGCATCCTCCATGACTGTCTTCAAAGGAGACAAGCTGCTTCAGAGGACAGTTTCAGCATGTGTAGGTAGCTCTCTAATCTGTGCACATGAAGGTGAACCAATACAAGTTCCACCCATGAGGCACTACACACAGAGCATCCTAAAGGATCATACAGGAGTGCTGTTTTCCAGTAGCAGTAATGGGGAGGTTGGTATATCTGAAGGCTAAGGAAAGGACAGAGCTATGTCTCCTTTGTACCCACCACCATCAGGAGGGTAGTGTGATGCTGATTAACTTCACAGCATAACCTGGGAACATCATGAGGCTGATCTTATATACTGCAGCTGGACACTGATTGCATGTTCTCCTGGTTCAGGAGTGCATTTTGGCCTGCCATCACCCTTTGTAAGGGAAGGAGATGGCGTATCAGCCACATACGCTGAGGAGACCTTCAATGGCCTGGTTACAGCCCACTTGTCGCCTTGCTGTGACTCCACAATTCAGTGCTGGGAAGGCAAAATTATACCAAAATCTCACTAAGAAAATCTATTGAGTTTTCTTTTCTTGCCTATCTGAAATATAAATGCCAATATTGTGAAGAAATTGCAGTAAAGCAATTTAGGGAGCATAGGCAGATCAGTGCTCTGTCAAAGTGTCAGACTCGGATTATCTCCTGCAACAGGACCTTTCTTCACAAGTTTCATTTTACTTTAAGTCATGATTCTCATCCTTTAGGTCATTGGTGGCTTTGGTCATATATTTAGCACCACATCAGGGTCCTATAGTCCTGTCCTGACCTTCTAAAAATCTGCAGCTGAACACCTTTCCAAATCACTTCCTCTTTTTTCTTTTTTTTTTTTTTTTTGCTTCTTATTTCAAGCACTATATTAAAACGGCAGAAATGAGATCAGTGCCCTTATGTTTTTTCCGCTGAGCCTGTTCCATCATTGTGTGTCAGGTCTTTAGTAAATTTATAGCACTGACAGAGGTAGTCACACTGTTTCACTGTATTGAAGGGAAGAGAGGAAGGAAGAGATTTATCATGGAGCCTAAAAGTAGAGCAGTAAGATAGAGCCATCAGACTCACACCTAAAAATAATGAACTTCATGTTGCAGATTGCTGGAATTTTCAGCTAGCAGGAAGTGAATTGTCTTCAGTTGTAATTTATGCTCAAAATATTGGTTTTAGCTATATGGAATAGAAATTTAAAGGTGCTGGAGTTTGGACCTCCTGCATACTTTTGGCTGGGTAATGACTGTCATTGTGTGATGAGCAAAGAGCAAAAGCAAGGAGAGGGAGAGGCACCTGCACTCCACATCCCTTTGAGGTGACTGCCTTCCTGCACATATGTTGTGGTATCACTGAAGTAGTGGAGCAGAGAGGACCTGTGAAGGCACATGCAGGGTTATCACTGGGTCAGTTCTGGGCACCCAACTTGAGGTGCCTTAGAGGTACCTTGTTTTTAGAAGGGACCAGTAGCAGAAATAGAAGAAAACACAATACCTTTCAAGTCCTTTAAGCACGGCCCTCAAAATTGATCCAGCAGAGCTAGGAAGCCTACTGGAAACCCTTATTGCTGTAGTCCCCAGGTAATTACCTAACATAAGCCAGGAATTCAGCCTCCAGCTGTGTCTCCACAGTTCCACTGGAGTACAGACTTCTCTTACAGAAGGGAGTAACCAGCTCTGTGAAACAGCCAAACCTTTAAATTGTTTGCCCAAGTGGCTTCAGTGGTCTCTTTCTGAGGACTTACACCCGCATATTCTACCTCATGTGGTGTATTAATCTCTAGGTTAATGGTAGATCTGATATGGGTAATTTCTGTTCCTCCTTAATGAAGTTGTGCCACTATGAAACTAAATATGCAGGCTTCACAGGAAAAAAGAGGGTAGAGAAAGATACCCAAAATGAGAAATCCCTGACCTCCGTGCATTCAGGAACTGTTGGGCAAAAAAAAAAAAAAGCATAAAAATTTAATGTCCTTACGTTTGTCATAATACCCATGAACAAGCAACTTTAAAGCATTACTTCTGCCTGAGGGGTTGCAGAATGAGGCAGCAGCAACACTAACCCACAGTGGGAAACAGTAAAAGAAGGTCAGGGCCTTGATGAGTCAAAATCAAAATGAGCCACAAGCACATGAGCATCTCTCCTTTGAAGTAGCTGGAGATTTGGGAAAGTGTGCAGCAGCTTAGTGCCATCCATGGTGAAATGTTAATGTGGGTATCCTTTGTCTTTCTGTACGAGGGGTTCAATTAAAGGAGCAATATGTGGGGGCCAACTTCAGGACTAATTTTTTTAATGTTTCTTTTATGTGTTTTAAGCATGTAGCCGATAGCTGGAACTTACTGTAAAGAAGGTTCAAATTTATAGCAATTGCACATGCCTACTTGGGGAGAAAACATGGCCCACTGAAGCAGGGATTTTTCATTTCTTCTCTGTTTTAGTCTTTCTTGCAGTAGCTGGGTTGTGAAGCTTTCTTTAGAGATACAGAGTTAGCTTTAGTCAAGCAAAAGATTTTCAAAATTCACACAGGTCAGTTTGGTTTTTAAAATAAACTTTTGCATTAGATATTAAATGTTCTCTAGAATGAACATTCACTGTTATTTAGTATCTGTATTTTGCAGATGTGCTCATATAAAAAAAGAAAAATTCTGCATCTTGTAATAATTGAACTAGTAGCTTTAGTTCTTCAAAAGCCAGCCATGATCATCATAGATGCACCTTTGTACTTTTAATAGTCATACCTGTAGCCTTCTTAACTTCTAATTTTACTTTGGAAACAAATAAATTATAATTGTTTTAGAAGCCCAGTTGTGGATGCACAGCCAGTGCTCAGAAGGGCGTATGCTTAGAGTTATGCATTTTACAGGGACATAAATCCAAAAGAATTTTTGAGATTTTCAGGATCATCAGGAAAAAATCTGAAATCACTCATCATGCCATCATACGGACTCACATAAATACCATTTTCTAGAAACTGACTAATTTCCCAAGCCCATGAGTCTTGTTTCTGATAACACTGAATTAAGTTACAGTAGCATCTATTACTTGAGGAATCTTGAGTCATATAAACTTGTTTTCCATCACAGCATTCAGTCAGGATTGGCGTATCAGGGGTGTGGCAGGAGCTGTGATGCTTTCCAGGTCCTTTATCAGATGTCTCTCAATAGCTGTAAGACTTAGTCCATAAGATCTCATTGGTTTAAACTGTATTAGTACTTACTGTAATGGCAAGAGAGCAGTAAGAAATGATGTTGTACTTCATAGGGCACTAGTAAGTCATTTTTCTTGATGCTGAGAATCATTCAGATCTATTACTATAGGCTCTCAGCTCCTCTGAGAAAACAGGGAGCTAATGATGATCTTAACTGAACTGAAACTTTTAAAACTGTTTCTCATATTATCTAAAGATATTCATCACTATTTATAATGTCCTGAACCTCAGGCATAAAAACCACTGCAAGTGAGATGAACTAATGAAATTTGACAGAGAACTTTGTTTTCTCTGAGACAGAGAGCTGACAGTCCTTCCACATTCCAGTTTCTTCCAACTGGAAGCTCAAACTGATGCACTGAAACAAAATAAGAAAAAAATATCTATTTTGTAAAAAGACATCTAGTGTGTACTTTATTCTTGATTTATAAAAATAAAGGTGAACAGCAGCCCAATGACTGTCTAGCTTTCATAGGCTAAAATGTATTATTTTCAGCAGCTGTCATATTTCATAAGGAGCTCTAGCCTGAGAAATTACAGCTCACTCTTAATCCATCCTGGAGTCCCTTATTCTATTTCTAAGACTGTAAGTATAACTTTTTGAATTAATTTCTGGAAAACTGTAGAAGAAGGGTTATTTGTTTGAAAGTACTGTACTCCTCAGTTAGGGTTTCTAACTAGTTTTGTAAGCTCTCATATGGAAAGTTAATTCTGTAATTTATTATTCCAGTCTAGATCAGATCTTTAGATCTAGGAGCCTTAGTTTCTTTAGTCATAACTGGGTAGACAGTGACTATTTATAAAAATTTATGGGCTCCAGCTAGCTTCAGTCCATTTATTTGGCCAAAATGACCTGAAGTACAGTTATTTTATTGCATGGTCATCTGTAATTATATTTTTGATTCCATCAGAAAGATTGGAATATTTTCAGTCTATCCAGTGCTCCCTAGACTGGTAAACTGCCAAGAACTGTATATGGAGAGACCTTCACTCTCAACGAGAAAAAGCCTATGGAGTGCTCCAAGTCCTGTGAATTGTAGCTGAAAAATCACTGAGAAGTTGCTGGTTGGAAAGCAGCTGGCTGTTTCAAAACTTAGTCATGTTTTTAGGATAAACTGCCTTCTTTTTCCTTTGTTCGCTCACTGGTAGGATGAAGCTGACTTTTAGGAAGTTACATCAACACTCCCCACCCCTCCAATTTACCTGTAATGATTTATCACTGAACTCCATCAAGATAGTAGTGTGGAAATTTTGTCACTACACTTTCCTTTGCTATTTTTTAATGTATTTATATTTTAAGTGCCTTAAAAGGTGCCTTCTTTGCACTTATAATCAGTGCAGCGAATTTTCTCAGCACTATATAGTTATAATTAAGTGCAGAGGTATGTTTTATCTGTTTAAGAATAGTCTTTAAAAAATTGTAGTTCCTTTCATTATTAAAGAATTGTAAAACACAAGTATTCATGAGCGTGTGTGTGTGAAGCTGGGGTAAAAGCTTATAAATGAAACCCCTTTCAAGAATTGCTGTGGTTGGCAATATACAAGAGCTGGGAAATTTTTAGGTAAGATCTCATCTTAAATACTCCTCCAAAGGCTCCCAAGACTTGATGAATATGATTCTGCTTTCTTTTTTGTCCAAAGCTAGCAATCTGTGCTGGTCCCTCAAGCTGTCACTTAAAAGCAACAGAGCTTGGGTCAGCCACAGCTATGAGGCAGATGTACCTAGGCCTTGAATTTTAGTGAGCTCCCCAAAAGGCTTTTAAATTCAAGCCCAGTTGTACTGGAATAGAAATTAGAACCTTAACGCTTTAAAAAGGAAATCCTCAAAGCAACTTGGAAAGCCAGAAGGTGAAGGATAAGAAATGCACACAGCTCTACCCTTGGCCAATGTGACCTTCCAGTCAGGATGGTGACTGCTGGGGCTTCTCCAGCTCTCAGGAAGCACCAGCCGCATGGCCAAGTCTGGCTGTCCCTTCTCTGCTTCTCAGAGCCGTTCATCCCTGGGATGCTGTGTGAACTGCAGTCCTTGGCTTTGCACAGTGTCCCTCTTCTGCCTGCTCAGGCCTTGATGTCCCCACAGCCTTTCCTCTGGGGCCGTTGAAGGGGAAGACAACTCCACTTCCCTCCTTTGGGACTTATCCAAGTCAGTGACATGCTTTGGAGACATCGTGGATAACTGAGACATGCCAGTACAGCTCATACAATGTAATAGAGCTTCACTCCAATGAGGAAAGTATCTTTAAAGCTTAGCGCCGGGCTGCAGTGTGAGTAAGGAGGCGGTGGGGAGCTGGGGAGTTGGCAAGAGAGGGTGACAAGAGCAAGAAAGTCCAGAGCTTCTCCCCAAGTTAAGGCATAAAGACTTTTAAATGCAGTAAGAATAAATTAATTTTGTACTTCTGGCATACCTGGAAGGGCTCAAAGCCCTTAATATTTGAGGTTCTGACATGTACGCTAATCTTTCTTTTCCTATGGTAATGTGTGTTAACATCTTTCTTGGTAAGTGTTTAATATAGATTTCACATCTACCTTTAAATATTTAAATAAACCTGACTGGATTCTTACAGGGGTGTAACTTCAGCTCATTTTGAATCAAAGTAAAGTTTTTAAGACCTTGTTTTATTTTTTCCTTGTGCTTTTATAGAAACACACTAAACTGTACTCAAGTGAAGAAGCTTGGCAAACCCACAGTGCTGTGACAGACGTCATCAACTTCATTATGGCATAGCAGTAATCAGTCTCTAAATGAAGTTTATCTTTTCTTTCTCTTTTTTAAATACAAGCTTGGAACATTTGGAGCTATAACTTTGTATAGTAGTTCATTACCATCACAGAGGAAGCATGGTCCTGCCTTCAGGCCCATAGCAGTGCTATGGAGAAGGCTTTACAGATGTGTTCATCTGGTGAAATCTCAACGCAGGAAACAGACTGCTAATCTCTCATCTGCTGGAGCCTGTAGCATGCTGAAGGACTAGCACACCTCATGCTAGAGATGAAACGTATCCATAGCCTCTGTTCTTTATCATCTGAGATACTCTTTAATTGCTGCAGTGGGGACCTATCAGTGGAAAGAGGCCAAATAAAGTACAAAATAGAGAATGGAAGGCAATTAAGTTAAAAAAAGAAGCGACATGGAGAGTACTTTAGAACAGGATTTAGCATCAGAATAAAATGAGCCTGAATGTTTAAATCACTTGGCCACCGGCAGCATGTTACTTATTCTCAAGCATTCAGCAGCTGTAATTGTGCAGCCCCGTCTGAATGTTGCACTGCATTGATTTTGTGTTCTGAATGGTGTTTCATTGTTCAGGGTGGGGGGCATGGAACTGAACTAATAGTGAAAGCTAAATGTTTAACTTTATCAATAATAATTACAGGGGAACCTGAGGGTAGCTGTTTAGTACTTCATATCGCAGCAGTGTGTATGGGCTAAGAACCAAGCAGTAGCTTCAGCGTTCTTTGATATAAGAATGTCAGAAGTTTAGTGGCATTATTGTGGCTGATAAACAAGGACAAATGCAAGTGACAGAAATTTTCATATGCCTGAAGGAGTAAGTAAAAATGACGCACAGCAGCTACCAGCCCAGGCATTTTAACAGAATGAAATGGCTCCCAATGCGAAGATGAGGCTTTGTCGTCTGGCTCCACTTCTAAAGAGGCAATAAAGAAGTATTGTTTAATTCTGTTTAGGATATCATGAAAACTCATGATAGACGCATAGCAGTGTAACACTTTTAGGTTTAGAGACTTCTTACTTCAAAATATTCATCTGAATTAATAGGAAGCATTGGACAGATTAACTAGCAAGTTTGGCTACAGTGGAATGAATTTGGTTCCAACGTAGAATTTTATTTGAAGCAAAAGAATTCAAAGAACAGGGTTTAAATTGATGTTTGACAGGATAAGAATGTCTTCTATTTGCTCTGTATTAGTGAATGACTATCAACAGCATGAGAGGAAATGACCTCAAGCTGTGCCAGGGGAGGTTCAGACTGGATATTAGGAAAAGTTTCTTCACCAAGAGGGTGATCAGGCTTTGGAACAAGCTGTCCAGGGAAGTGGTTGAGTCACCATCCTTGGAGGTAGACGTGTAGATGTGGTGCTTAGTTACATGGTTTAGTGGTAGACTTAGCAGTGCTAGGTTAATGGAGTTGATCTTAAAGGTCTTTTGCAACATGAACTATTCTGTGCATTCATGAGATCGAAGTTTAGAGAGGAGCTGAAGATCCCCATTTTAACTTGGCTTTCAAAATCATTGTTGATCTTAGTATGGGAAAGTGGGATTTCTGAAGAATTGCTTTATTTGATTTAAATAGAATACAAGTAGAGAAATAGAATAGCATTCACCTAAAGAGAAATTTGACTCTGAAAGGCAGAAAACCTCACTTTTATGAAGTTTTTTGTAGTAAGACTCTTTTATGTTCTGTTTGAAGGCCCTCAAACCATACAGCTTTTCTTCAAAATAGGAATGAATGTTGCAGCCTGAGTGAATGAATGTACTTCTGAATCCAGCATGATAGACCAAAGGCTTAGCGAATAAATCATACTTTCTGCCAGTCTTTGAGTAGTGGAGGGTATGAAAACCAACAAGGAAGGTGGTGTAGATAGGGGCTATGTTGCATATTTCAATGATATTACAGTATATAGGAAAGATACTCAGTGCTGGAGATGACAGCAGTGAGTTAGTTGCTTTTTATTCTGTACAAAGGAAGTAGTAGGTTTTCCACAGCTATTGAAAGCTTCTTTTCAATGTTTGCTTGCTGCTTTTTCTTAAAAAAAAAATGGATATGTTATTATTCTTATCCAGGTATTAAAGGCTCAGGAGCTAAGACTCCTGTATTATTAGATCATTGTTGGCAGGGAAAAGCAAAATACAGATAATGCTATCAGGCATTTTCTGTACAGTTCAGGTATCTTACATTAGTTATTAAGATTATCCAAACAGTGTATTCTTCTTTGCTGCTGACCTTGTCACTAATTAAAAAAGAAAAAAAAATCATTTAAAATTTTTTTCTACATTTTCTGCTTGGAGAAAGCTGAGTTGTTCTCTTCCATTCACCCAAGGCAACAATCAGCATTTTATTGATCTTCTACTTTGGTTTCTCTTATCTGTTCATTTTATCTATTTTCGTTGGTATTTGTTATTGTCTGTTGCAGTCAACACTGATGAGAGAAGGAGAGCATACCAAATCTCCTTTGCCACTACATCTCGTTCATGTCTGTAGTGGACATATCTTTAGTAATGGCAGGGTATTTTAACGTGGACATTGAACAATCTTAGGAATAACCATACTGTATAAAATGGATTGTCTTTGCTTGAAGTCTGAGCACTTCACAGACATTTGAATTAGATCTGCTTAAGCATCTAGTACATGCTACTCTTTGCACCGACTAGATAAGAATAAAAGATGTCTCTTTTTTATGTGATACATCATCTGTGAACCGTTTAACTAAGTTCTGACTGGAAGAGAAACCGAACTGCTTGATTTCAGAACGAGTTTTCTTGCATAATTGAAAATACCGAATGTGTGCAAAACTCAGAGACAAGCAGTACATATTCAGTATCATTGATGCAGTCAATGTTTTGAAAGCTGGTGGCATTGACAGTACTGCTGGCACCGATCTTCCACAAGGTAGTTTTCTGCATTTTTTGCATTCTATTGTTATCCAAAGCACAATTCAAGCTACAGGAGTTATACTTTGATCCACATCCAACCTTTATCTACATACTTGAAGGAGTTCAGGTTCATAGTCGTGATTCTTGTCGATGTCTGTTTTTACTGAACTCCTACTTACCCTTTGTCTTCATTGATGACTTAAGACAGCAGTGAATAGAATTTTTGACATATTTTGCAATTGATTGAAGACACAGAAAACTATTGTGAATGACTTCATAGGAAGAAGACCATGAAGTTTGAATTACCTTGAATTATATTCTTGTTTGTTTGTTTAGGAAGTGTCAAATAGAGAAGCTGAGGACAGCCTATATATATAAGGCTGTAGACAGCTGCTTGAGCTCTTTAGGAAAACTGCCACTTTTAGATGTGGTGACTTGCCAAAGAATCAACTATAAAAAGTATGTCTGATTTATAAATTGCAAAATGGCAATGATGGAATGAAAATGTACTTCAGAGAGAGCTGTAGTTATCGTACAGAGCCTTGAAAAATTACCTGGTGTTTTCCATTATTTATTGTTTGGATTTTTAATACATATGTCAATACTGCCTGATTAGGCCTGGTGACACACCAGAATATAAACAGCTGAGATAAAAACATTATGCCTTTTATAAGATTTCATCAAACTTTCCACCAGTCTGAAAAAAATGTACTGATTAGTGATGTCCAACAGCTAGTTGTCTTATGGAGCATGGAATGTATTACTCTGAAAATCCTTTCATGAGTGAGGATGCATTTAGCTTTCTGTAAGTCTAAGTAGGATCCAAGATTCTTCTCTCCAGAACAGGTGCAGTCCCACAATGGATGTAATACAACAATTGGGCATAGCTGAGATACAGAGAACAGCTAATAACTGCCTACATCCCGTATACAGCAGGCAACATATCTAGAGATACAGATTTGCAAACATTTAGTTTACTAATGAAATAAACCAACAAAAGCTGCAGTAGGTAAGAAGGCACCCAGCGTGAAACTTTATTGCGGGAGGAATACATAGGGAACACCATCCAACTAAATGAATAACTGTAAACAAATTTACAAGATTAATATGTGGATTTAAATTGCAGTCACTATTCAAATTTCCTATTCCATGTCAAAGCATAGCAGGTAACAGCGGGAACTGAGGATATATAGTTTTAGTAACATTTGCATCATAGTCTCAGATGTCATCTCCGTTGAGTGTGTTTGTTTCCCATGGTTATGTTTCACAGTAGAGTGAGTAATGTGAAAGCAGAGGCAGCAGTTGTGGGGTTTTACTTGCTATTTATTCAGCAGTCTACCATCAAAACACAGGGTTTTAGCACAATGAAGTTTGTTCTCTTACTGTCTGTGTTAGGCTGTTTGTCAGTGAGATATGTTAGCTGAACGTAACTACCCAGCCTCTTGTGTTTTCCAGTGTGTGGTTGAGTCACGCCATGATTGACACCAACACACATCAGTGGGAGGATTGTTTATGAAAAAAGGGAAAATAGATTTGACACTTGAGTTTACCAGGAAAGTCATTGCGGGAGCACAGATGCTCATCACTGCCGAATATGCGCAGCCGAGGTCAGGGAAATGTGTCAGGGAAAGCAAAGCAGCCTTGAAGCATTTTTTTTTAACCATCTGGCAGAGGAGAACACACATAAAATACAGTTACAGCTGAGCAGAGTGTGCCCTCTTTCCTCTACTCTCTTGGGATTGCCTAATCCCCTTTCCTCCTACTAGGCTCTACATTGCAGAGTCTTCTCCTCTCCCACCTTCTCCTCTCCTTCACTGGTTCCCCCAGGGATCTGCAGCCCCTCTTTTCTGGAGGCTGGTGACAGCAATAGCAGCAGCTGGCACGGCTTGGGCTAGATGTCTCTCTCTTGCTTTCCCTTGCAGTCATGCTTGCTCCTCTTTCAGGCCAACAATTTTGCATGTCATTCTGCATGGGATAACGTAGCTCTGAAGCAGGCCTGGTCAGCATGAAAGTATTGACACATAGGGAACCTGGAAAACCTCTTAAGAGTTTGTTAAAAATACACATATTTATGTGCTGTGGGTGTAGGAGATCTATGACAAAAAATGGAAAAAGAGGACTGCTTAGACTGAATTGGGTTAGATAATAAATTCTGTGAGAAGAGTAAAAGAGATAAAGACACTTGGAAGCGAAAAGAGCTTTCAGATACAATGGTTTCTTAAGCAAAGAGATGAAAACTATAGGAAGAACATGCACGAAAGGAGCAACATTGTAAGAGGAGTATGCAGAGGAGACTGGAGATTGAAGTCAAGAAAAGCATATTAAAGCAAGAAACCAAGCCAGGGATACATTTTAAGAAACAGAAGGAGTTGTGGAACGAAAAAGTGGAACTTCCTGCTCCTGGCAAAAAGAATAGGAACTAAGCAGTGACAAAGATGAAAAGAAAAGATACATACAGTATCACAGTAGGTAGAAAGAATAGTTTATATGATGAAATGGAAATGAAATGAGGGAAAAGAAGTTATAGGATAAATTCATGTTGATTGTGAAACGAAATCTTTTCTCTGCTTTTTCTCTGCGGCTGCTAAGGCCTGGAAGAGCTGTGATTACTGCCCTGTCTGAATGATTGTCCTGAGTCTAGGCCTGTTCTGAAGCTAGAGAAGATGCTTGAAGGAAGCAGTGCTGTATTTTGGTTGATTTAAGCTATCATTTGTCCTTTGTGAAATGTGAAATTAAATGGTAGAGTTGTACCGTCTTCTCTTGTTTAATAGGTGAATAAAACACACTTGTTTGGGTAATGTTTAAGCTCATGACAAGAGCACAAATAATGAAAATGTTATGTCGGCTACACCCAACAGCTCCCACATTGACTGAAACGTACTGGTTCTTTCTGTGTCTTAGCACTACTGAGCATGATTCCTGGAGGAGGATGAGCGTTTCCTCCTTGGCAAGGTGGCTGAGTGTTTTATGTCTGTGTTTTTCTCATTCATTTTAGGGATCTCTTGCTGTCTGTGGCACTTGGCCAAGTACTCTCCCTCCTTATCTGTGGCATTGGTCTCACAAGCAAGTATTTGTCAGAAGATTTCCATGCCAACACACCTGTTTTTCAGAGCTTCCTCAATTATATTCTTCTATTCTTGGTCTACACAACAACACTAGCTGTCAGACAAGGTAAGTGCATCTCTGAAAATATTTTGTAGAAAACAGCACACAATGTAATTTATACTCATATCTCATTAACATTTGTTACATATTTACATTACCTACTAATACATATCTGATGAATTAAAAAAAAAACCAACAAATGTTCATTAGCAAAGAATGAATCCGTAGATGATGGGGATAGTGGTGCAACCTGAAAGGAAAAAGAAGCATCAGTACTTTTGACTTTCTAACTGTTCTTATGAGAATGTTCCTCTTATACCTACCACTAGCACCAGAACACATACTCAGGGTTTATTTTGGATTTCACTGCATGCCTTGCTGAAAAATACTAATATGCTTTACATCCTATATAGGTTAAGGAGATCTCAGTTGCAAACAAAGAAGAGTTTGTTAGCTCTAGTTTCTGGTTACAGCCATTCAGTAGTTCACCTATTGTTAGAAAAAAATAGCAGCCAATTTTTAGTTGTTGGGAAGCAGGAGATGAAGGGAGGGAATTTGGGCTGTCATCTCCCTGAGGTGCTGTATGGGCAGAGCAGCTCTACAGCCCTGCCAATGCTTTGCAGCAGGGCTTTGTGTAACCAACCTGACCTCCAAAGTGACAAAAGCATTATAGTATACTTTGACACTGTTCGACAGTCTACATATAATACAGGGGGATTGTACCTTTCCTGCCCATCCCTCTCTTCTTTGAGATTTCATGTCTAGATAATGTGTGGGTGGTGAACATGTTTAAATACATTTCTTACCCATTCATTTTAGCAATGGTTTTATTTATTCACCCTCGCACAACACATGGATTAGAAGCAAATTAAAAGAACAAAAATGTCATGTGCTTTCCTGATTTAGCTCTGCTGGCATAGGGAAACATAAGGCATAAGACTCTGTGGAGGAGAAGAACCACAAAATGTATTAGGCCATGATGTATTTATCAGCATACTGAGAGGTTCACACTTTCCTACAGGAACAAACACTTTGGATTGTTCTTTGATGTTACATTTTTTAATGGTTTGAGAACAACCCTAAAGCTTGAGTACCTCACTCATGGTCCAGTCTGTGATACAATACTATAAAATGTTCCAAAACAGCAAGGACTTAATTTCCATGCAAACAATGAACAGTTGAAAATATACTACTGTGCTCCGGTATTACATGTATTACATGTAATTACATGTATTACAATACATTACATGTATTACAACTTAAGTTTCATAAACCTTGGTCTCCAATGACGTTTTTCAGAAACATGAAGGACAATCTGCAGAGGACATGTCACCACTTATACAAGGAGAGATTGCTCAGGCAGTGTTTTGCTGTCTTGGTATTTCAGTTTGTATAGGGGGAAACATCACCATATGCTTTGCTCTGCAAAAGGTTTAAAACATGTATTAGTAGCATCTTTCTGGAGAACTGGATTTAAAAATAATTCTTCCGAGTATAGGGTTGCCTAGATGTTCCCAAGTTCTGTCCCAGAAATGTCCTTCTTAGGATTGATTTTGAAGCTGTGGAAGGCAAGTCCCTGTGACTTTTAAATAGATTTTACTTTTTTGAAACTGCTAGCTTGTGAGAGGATATAATGCACTGCTGTGCATTACAGGGGTTTATTTAGAATAATGTTTGACACCTGGTATAGATTAACATTTCAAAAATGCTATGAAGTGTCCTGTTTTACACATATAAAAATATATATTAAAACTGTACTTTATAAATAATTTTCTGACTCTGTTTAAAAATACAGTGGTGGACTAATGAGAAGAGCTATTGTCAGAGCACTCTGTTGTGCCAGTAAGATATATCTAGGAATCAAATGGGAAAATGTTGGGGATATGTGGAAAATACTTTCTGGAAAAGTGAGGAAGGTGGGGGCAGGTGTTTGAATGGACCTGTGGTTGAATACTGACCTTACAAACAACCAGAGCACAATAGAAAGCTTGCCAGTGGAATACTCTGGAAAAGGAGCTGTCAGAAAAAGAAAGATGGTTTGGTAAAAAAAAAAAAAAAAAAAGAAAAAAAATCCAGAACAAAACCAGCTACAGAAGCGATGAAAGCAGCAATCCAGGCACTCAGCATAACATTGCTGCTGGATTGTATTGCATTACACAGCCAGTTCATTTACTTGGCGTTTAATATTGCCAAGTGATTGAGCCTGACATTGTCTTTTTGCTTGTGTATTTATTCAAATTCATTATCTGTGTTTGTTCCACTAAGGCAGCTTTTCTAGCAGTTCTAGTCATTTGGCACCACTAGCAGATGGAAATCACATACTAATGCTATTAATTTTATATGGGATAATTCTGTTCTGAGGGCTGAGAGCATCAGAAGCACTTTTTTTTTTTTCTTTCAAGCGTGGTTCTTGTACCTTGTGTGCAAGATTTAACATTCTTTAAATTATCCTCTTTCTCCTTTAGAAATCAAACCATCATAACCTGGCTTGTAGTCAAAAATAGCAGCATCCTTTTGTCTTTTTCTTTGCTTTCTTCTTAATCTCTGGGTTTGGTTTTTTTTTTTCAGAAAGGTACTGGCTTAGGAGGTGTTACTTGAGATAGCAAAAAAAAAACCCTTAATTCACTGTAGGACTGAAAACTATAATTTTCTGAGACATAAGGAACTCCTCTTTCTCTAGAGGCTTCTACCAAATTTTGATTTACTGTGGATCCCCTTTGACTTGCCTTCCCTTGCTGTTTATCTCACCCCGTATAAGCTCCCTGAATGATAACGAAAAGGTAGGATTTGCACGGGTCTCTGAAAATCACCATTAGCAGATGATTAAAGGCTCCTGATTCTTGAGTTCTCCTGACTAAAGCCTTCTGCAGTGAATGCCCAATTTCCAGCACCTAAAATTAGTCCATGGGAACCAGCAGCTTCCCCTACATTTTTATATTGTGGATCAAGATGCTTTTACTAAAATAATTTTATCACAGCCCTTTAGTGGGTGCAAAGATTAGGGCTACCATTATGTAACAGATCTACACATCATCAGGCAGTGTAAGAGATGCACAGGTCCTGCTAGTGCCAGTAACTCTGAGTACTGTTAAGCTTCATTCCCATGTCCTGTAGTTCTAAATGGGGAATCCGTTTGAAGGCAGTAAAAGTACGGAAGTGATAAAGGAGAAAAGATCTGTTCTTGTGAGATTTTCATATAAGCCTTAAAATGTAGGTGCTACTCAAGTGGAGGTCATGAAAAGGAAAAGAATTTGGACAAACTGGGATTTTTCTGGTGCAAAATCCAACCACATTTTCTATCAGTCAGTTGAATTCTAAAGTTTCCATTAAATCGTGAATTCAATATCTAGAAAACTTTCTCTTTTGTCCTGGGTATTTTTAATGCTAATTTTAATTTTCTTTGTTATATGTAAATTTAAGTTGAACTTGCTGTTTATCCAATGAGGTGAGTGCAGAGGTTCTTCAGTAAGGTATGCACACACCCAGGCATGCATATAGATGCCAGTAGCCACTTACCTACAAAGACTATCCACTAGAGCTTCCAGGCCAGTGCTCATTAATACACCAGTGCTGACATCTGAATATAATTCATTAGTTGTTTTTTTTTAATGAGAACAGTGCTACAAAATTAATGTCACTATTGCAGTATTATAAGGCATTGAACATCATTATGTTTTACCTGTCTGATATGCCAAAAATTTAATAGCTAATAAGGATCCCCTCAGTTCTTTCTCTTGAGGTAACTTCCTCTCATGTCTGTTGTTTTCACAGCCAAAACCTGTATTTGTCCATGGTAACACCTCTGAGTTGAGAAGAAGATTTTAACACTTATTATCACAGCTCAGTCCCCTCATCAACAGAGGATGCTGCTTAACAAAAGCTTATCAGGACACTTTCAGTTGCCTGTTATTACTCATTGAGGAAAGGAAAAACCTTGGCTTCCAGGAAGAAAAGCCTCCTATCAGTGAAATGGAGCTATGGGAAGCAGAGCTGGTGAAGATTAGTTTTAACACCTTAAAAAGCATTAAGTGGGAAATTGTCCATAGTGGACCAGAAGGTGTTAATTGCTAGTAGTCAGCATGGGTGCAAGCATCAGCAGCTTGCCACCAAAAATAAATTAGGTCTAAAAGACACTTCACATATGCTACAACTGAAAACAGTACATCTACTAGACATCATTAAAGGGAAAAAAATGTGAAATTGCTATTTTTTTGTTATTCTGGAAAACAAGAAATGAAGGAGCAGTAGAAATGTCTTTTGAACAGAAGGGGAGCATAAATCCTTAAGGGCCAGATTCTGTCCAAGCAGGGCTACACATTGGCAACTGTTCCCTTAATTTTACTGTAACAAGTTACCAAGTATTTTCAGCCCACCATTACTGAAGGCTGGAAATAATTTGCTAGTTCAGAAAAGTTTTTATGAATCTGTCTGGATAAATTCTGCTTCTAGGCTAAGTGATGAGGTTGTAGCATATGTCAGTGGAAATATGGTTTTCCTTAGAGTAACTGAAATGTCTTCGTTTTGACATATAATCAAATGTGATCTGTGCTCCTGAGTCAGCCAGAGAATTCTGTGAGACTATCAAGGATTGAAGTCCTTTTACTGGAATATTATTTTTTATGCATTTTTGTCTAGGATTGTTTTATGACATTGGTATCACAGTCATATATAAATTCCTGATTTATCTGCTATTCAAATACGTATCTTCATTTATGTCCATGACCCCCCACTCCAAGTATCCTTCCTACTTACCCAAAATCGACTAAATGAGGCTTCTTGAAGGAAAGTAAAAGCATTATATATGAGTTACTCTCTTTTACTGCAGTCAGCAGTAAATCTATTGAATGATTGGGAGGGTAAATTTTTACTGTTTTATTCCACTAGCAATGTTATATTAGCACAAACTTTAGTACTACGCACTTAACGTAGGTAGACATACCAGAATTTATTCACTATTAACACCTTTTTTTTGTCAACTACCCATACGATTATGCCTAGGAGAGAAAGAGAGTACATGATTTAAGCTAATCATACTGTATTAGATATCATGTACTTTGGGCAATATGTGTTGTACCACTGACATAAGTGTCTTCTGAAAAGGCATTGATCCTGTCAGCATTTTCAGTGAGAAGCCTCCAGAAATATGGCACTTTCTCTTCACTGAGGATGACAGGAAGTGATTTTGATTAGAAAAGATGCATTTCATCATCGTCTGATTTCCTAAATAGGCTCATGCCTCTGCTGTAGAACAGAGCTTGGTTATCCCTCCAGTGTTGTACATAACCTGCTTAAGCTGCAGCCAAGCAGCCTTATGGTCTTCTCTGCATGTGACAGAAGTGGTCCTCAGTCCCTGAAGGTCACCACATGCTGGCCTGCAAATGCATGGCAGATGTTGTAAAGAACAACAGCATTCCACTTGAAGCACGAGGGAAGGCACATCAAGCTCCCCAGATCCTTGCAAGGGGCCACGCTAACCCTGGGTTGTAAAAATGAAACAAAGCAGCAAGCATGGCTTGGGACCAGTGAAAAATAATGACGTTCAGGTCTTTGGTATTCTCATAGCAGCACTGCAGAGTCTCCCTGCTGTGTGGTGCTTTGCAGTCTGCAGTGCACTTTCTCCTAATTACTCTGGGCTTCTAATTAGAGATGCCAAACTGTGTGGAATATGTTTATTATGAAAGTGGTGAGCCAAACAGTCCTTTTGTCTGGGCTTTGAAGTGCGCTTTTCATATTCAGAGGGAATTCTCTGCTTTAGGAGAAATGAAACTAGAATGCTGAATGTTTATAGGCGCTTCAAATTAAAGGGATCCTTCTGTAGCATGCAATTTTCAGGTTTGGATAACATGCTCACAGGAGCAAGAATTATGACGTGTTACGTGTTCAGGATTTGCCTATCACATCATGGGCACCGCAGCAAACTAGCTAGAAAAAGACAGTGTGACCAGAGCCAGATTCCTGTTCAGTGCAGTCTACATAATCACTGTGTTTGTGTTTGCATGTTTGCATTTTCCCTCTATTTTAAATCGAGTTTTAAAAATTCCCTGTTCTAAAATGCTGAATGCTGCTGTGCTCTATACAGTATGAATTTTTATTATTTTCCTCCATAGGTGGTTACAGTTCAGTGAGGTGTTAAACTTCTTCTGTGTGTATAGTTTCAACACAGGACCTTGGGATCTTCTTCTTTATGACAGTTTCCCAAACCCACAGAATTTCCCTTCCCAGTCCAGTGAAATCTTCTCACATTCTTAGCCATAATACAGAAAGAGATGAAATTTGTGCAGAGTACGATTTATTCCACACAGCTGGTAGGCAGACAGGGTGAAAATCCAGTAGACCATATTGGTAATACAAAGGCAGGGTTAAAGCCCACAGACTTGACCTTTCTTCTGTTTTGCTCTGTTTTGCTATTCCTAGTGGAGAGGTTGGGTGGGGTATTTTAATCCTATGGGATTTTCACTGTCAGCTGTCCTTGTTACCTTTAACAGCAGACACATGCTTTCTGCTTTGACCGTGCTGCTACGCGCCACACGTACAAGGGACCAGGCATCTCAGGGCATCTCAAGGCTTAGTCAATTTTTGTTTTCATCAGGTGTGTTTTGCTTTGCCAGCTGCACAAATAAACATTTATGGAGAGAAATCCTGGCCCCAAACATAGTAAAAATACCTTGGCAGGCAAAGGCTGAAAGGAAGCCTCAGTCCTCTCTTTGTATGTGTTTTCATTTCTCAGTTCTGCGGTCCTGATTGTTAGGTCAGACATCTAGGAAATGTCTGTCCTTTTGTTAATCCTGGTCAAAGCAGCACAGTTATTGCATCATATCATTGGAATAAATGATGTGCACCCCACAGCACATACAAACTGAAAATTGGAAAGTACTGTTCCTTTAGGATGCAAGTGGCAGCAGTTAAGCATGAATTCTGTGTGTCATGGTTTAATGATACAAACACTAATACACTCATGATGACCTCAAAGCAATAACAGCCAGGCTTAATCAAGCATCCATGCTGTAGCATTCTCTGTAGTAGTATTTCATGATCCGATGCAACTCATTCAGTCCAGAGGTGCCTCTTGTTTTGCTAGGTTTCAAAATAGCTTTGCTGCTCAAAGAAGTATCCTTTGTGCCATCGGAGACAAAAGCTGCAAAAGTGCATCAAGTGAAAAGATAGAAGCACATCATTTTTTTGGTCATGTTTTGGCTGCCAGGTTTATGTCCTTACGCAGTTTCTTCTAGAAGCAGATTCAGGTTTGCACCATGGTTCAAAGGCTGGTGCATGTCTTATGAGAGCAAACCTTACAGGCGCTAAGTGCAATGAGCATAAAAAGGCTGCCAAGCTTTAGGCTGGCTGAAGTTGTGGGGGATGAACTATATTTACATCAAGATGCTGCATCATTGCTGTGAGGCTATGTCTATACTGAATATACTACTTAAAAATAAGTCAGTTTCACCCTGGCGGTAAATCTATATACAGTTTAGGAACACTTAGCCAGATGTGGCCATTCCATGCCAGTAAGCCCATAAATAGAAACTACAGATGCAATAAAATGGAGGTCATGCAGTTATTCAGCTCACAGCTGCAACATCACAGGTCGCTAGCGGAATTTAGCAAAATCAAAAAACCATCACAGTGTGCTGTTTTATACTGTGATGCTTTTCTTGGTGATTCCAGCACCCAAATCTGAGACTTGGGTCAAATAGGCAACATGTATTTGGAAGCATTTATGTTTGGATCAGCATTTAGCTTTTGTTGCTGACCCCGGGAAACTCCCTTCTCAGACAGTTTTCCAGGAGCCATACCAGCCCTTCAAACCACCGAGTAATCTCAACACAAGTCTGTGAGTACCTGTTTGGGAAGATAAACCTCATTACTTAGGAGAATGAGTGGGCAGGCTCAAGGAAGCTCTGAGGGAGTGCAGTTTGAATACTCATGCATCTTGCTGCTTGATCTGCATTCCCATCTCTGCAGCTGCCATTATGTATTTGTACCACAGATTCAGATAGGGGCACAGGTGTTGTAGGTAAAAGAATCAAGTCTTTTGAATGTGGAGAGACAGGCATTGTACAGTACAGCCCTGGAAGTGCTCACATACGATGGCAGTGAGCATATATTGAGCTTTATAATTTGGTCCACAGTATCAGTTTTGCACAGAGGTGAATGTGGCTCTCAGTAATTTTTTTTGAAGGTAAAGCAGCTCCCTATCTAGCCCATACTGCCTCACAGTGTGTCAAATAACAAATTGTCTCTTAAGGGTGTGAGCTGAATCACAAGCAGTTGATTTTCTGTAGAATTAGAGGATAACTGTCCTTTGTAGTATTAGTATACGAGTCTGATTCATCTTAATACATAAACATCTCAAGTGCTGTTTACAAAACCAACCATCCCTATCTAGCCCATACTGCCTCACAGTGTGTCAAATAACAAATTGTCTCTTAAGGGTGTGAGCTGAATCACAAGC
>JBCJKH010056635.1:0-10031 GCA_039877255.1 Loriculus beryllinus
TATCAGTAAAACTCTGGGGTCATTTTAATGTATACCTGAACTTTATGAATTGAACAATATGTGTTACAATTCTGTGGCCAGCAGCTGGGTCCTCTTCTACCACCCTGAGCCTGGCTTAAAATAATATAGGAGAAGGATTTAGGAATGAGAACACATTCAGCATTACCCTTCAAAGTACATTTGCAGGCTTGATGAAACCTAATGAAAAGCAGGGTACGTCCTCCACAAATAAAGTCCAGCCATCCGGGTAAACAATGTGTTGCCTCACCTCTGCACACATTCAGCAGGCTCCAGAGGGAGGAACTTTCCTGCTGCTCAACATTTTTCTTGCTACTAATTACACCATTCCCCACTTCTCAAAACCAAAATCCCTTCTAGATCCAGATGCAGGCTCCAAGTGTCAGCCCCTGGGAGAGGGGTTTCTGCAGAGGGGACAAGCTGGGGGCTCAGCACCAAGTGAGCTGCAAGCTGGATTTGAAGCAGGTGAGGAGGGAGAATGGCATCACCCAGCCAGGCACAACATCCTCTTCCTGTTTTGGATTGTGGCAGTGTTAGCAGAACCACTGCCAAATTTCGCCAGGCACCAAGGGCATCTGATGAGTGGGATTAAGAGGAGGAGAGGGAAGCCCAGCGAGCCCCACATAAAGCTGTCAGGTCTGGATGAGGTGCAGCAGTGGGTTTGCTCAAATGGTTCAGCATCCTGCAGCTAGCAGAACTTGTTTTGACCTAGGAGGGGGTCTGCAAGATGTGTATGTCACTGGACAAAATTGGGAGTAGCATGGGAGTGCAGTGTTAATTTCTGTAATTACTTTCCACTTCTTCTTGGGGTTTGACTGCATCTCTTGTCTTGATGCATCCAGACCTTCAGTGCTCCCTGAAAATCAGACAGAGTTATTACGCCTAACAGCTCCAACTGGCACATCTGCAGAGCTCAAGTGACTGCTGTCATTTTTCATTTGCAGACTTTGCTCGATTTTGCATGCAAATTGAAAGAAAAAAGTTACAAATAGGATTGTGTTTTTTAAGACCAGCAAGTCTGCAGAGTATGACACTTTACAAGTAATAGTTGTCTTCTTCCCCTAGAAAACTACTGATTGAAGTCATTCGAGCCTGTATTTGTTTTAAATAGATAACATAGCAAATGTACACAGTAATGAAATACATTATTTCATGATGTACATTATGAAATAGAAGACAATGAGATTATTTCTTTAAACCTATCAATTATTAAATTACCATTAAAATGTATGTATATAAATAATTCCATGAGCATTTCTGATTAGATTACCTGGCCATGACAGAGCACATTTCAATTATCCTTTGATGCTTTGCAGCGAGGTTTTAAATTCTACGTAGATTCCAGGAAGGTTTTCTTTCAAAACTGCAGCAGTAGGTAGTGGGTGGACAACACATAATGAAGCAGAACAGGAAACAGGAGAGACTTTTTAATTCACACCATTATTTCCCTGTGTAAAAGGTTATCAATTCCCACCGCACATGGATTTATTTTTTTTTTAAGTTTCATTCTATTTATTAGACAAGAAACAGTCAGAGCATTTAACACAAAGCACTGCGCTGCTACTTACAATACTCCTCCTAGAAGAGCTATGGATACTGCTGAGCCAAGGAGATGCGCAGAGTCTATTTGTGCCTCAGTGTAGGTGCTCAGCACCGGGAGCATTACTTGCTCTGTCACATAAAGGAGAATAAAGAAGGGCTTTACCTCTCTTTTTGCAAAGATGGCACAAACCTCAGGCGCTGGGTGGACTTTCTCTTCCTCACTGAGATGTCAGTGCACCATGGTGAGACAGCAATGAGCTGTGAGGAGCCTGGAGCAGAGGTGATTTTGGTGGGTCAGTGGGCTTAGCAAGGGTTTTAGGCCCCTGATGTGAAGAAGCAGATTTAGGAACTGGGGAGCCATAGGAAAAGAGCAGGGATGAAGGTCGCATGTGGCCCAAAGGAAGAAGGAAGCAGGATTCTTGCAGGGCCTTGGTGTTATTGTTAGAGAAAGGCTTTTATAATTGAGAGATTTCAGAAAATTTAAATGGAAAGAGGCTGAAGATGGGCAAGAGCATAGTTAAGCTTTGCTGTGAGCAAGGTGTTTCCAAAGTGCAAAAGCACTTTCTTTGCCCTGTTTATGACAAGTGGAGAAAGGAGCAGGGCTGTATTGAAATCTGTGTGGTAGGAGCTCCATTCATGTGAAGAGACTCCATTCAGAGCCTTACAAAGGGTATGAGTCAACTGCAAAGAAAGGAGGCATTTCACAGAAACTGAAGTGTGACCCTTTGTTTTTCTTGACCCCAAGGTCCTCAGTGACACAAAAGGGGACCCCAGCACTCATTCTGCAGCAACAAATGCCTGTTGTGAGTGAGTGTATTTGAGAACCAGTGAAGATAAGGCATGACCTGAGGTGCTAGTTTCCAGCCCTTATTTCCCAAGGGACTGCCAAGGGGGAAGTCCTGCACGCAGCAGATGAGAGTGCTGGGAAGCTCTTCCTAGTGGAATCATTCCCTAGAAAACCTCTCCTGAAATGCACTATGTGACCATCCACATTTACTACTGAGACACCTGGGGAGTGTTTTTCTTGGATTCAGTTCTGCAGAATCTATAGAAGTAAATACGGCTTTTATTCAGCTGTTGTGTGAAGTGGGATTTTTCTAATTTAGGACTGGCAAGGGATTAGGATGGTTTAGTAGCCTTGTCTTTGTTTCAACCTTCCATCAGCCTGTGACTACTTTCTTTCTACAATCAAAGTACACATGAAAGGCATGTTTTGCTGTGCCCTTTTCATTATCCCAAAGTGCTGCAGGTCCCTATTAAAGTTCATGATGGAATAAGGGTGCAGAATGATGGCTTCAAAGGTGTCATAAAAGTCTTCCTGGTAAATAGTAGTCCTCAAATATATTCCAGTTGTGACCTGAAAGAGGCTGCTGGAGGAGTCCCAAGCAGCCATGCATTGGATCTGCAAATCGTTTGAGCTGAGGAAATGCATTTGCGTATGGATGTCATGCTAAGGAGGCAGGTCAGTCCGGATTTCATTACTGCTAATGATGTGTGTGGGAGAAGTGATATATTTTATAGCCAGTGCCAGGCGTGGCACAATAAGGAAGTACTTAATTCATACAGCCTTCTTCCTTGCTTCTAAGACCTAAAAATCAGGGGATTTCAAGCTGCTCCAGGAGGCCCAATGTTTAGTGACATAGTCTCATTAGTACTGCGGGAAGAACAGAGCTGTAACTGCGGTGAGGGAATAGGGGATAAGGAAGCTTCAAGATTTAGTATTGATGTCTTGGGGGAAAGGACAGGACAAGAAATGAAAGGGAATGAAAAGGAGAGGAGAAGAAAGGGCAGAAGATGGAAAACCAGCAGGCAGAGCTGGCTCTGCAGGAACTGTGGCTGCCAAGGCTGGATGGTTGGACTGTGAAGGTGCCAGGGTTTTTACTCCGAGTCCTTGCTGAGTCTGCCCAACTCAAAATGCAGGCAAGCACATTGGGCCTGGGGCAAGGTGTCCAAACTTCAGAGGCAAATGTGTCTGAGAACTGGAAAGGAGGAAAGGGACCCAGGATAATGCTGGGGGTTGGAGTAAGTGGGAGTTGCTGCACTGTCTGAATCATCACTTGCATCTTGGCACTCCAGCAGAGCCGCCTCTGCTTTTTCTGCTGCATTAGGTACAGCCTCTGGCAAGAGGGAGTAGAGAGGAGCCTGGAGGCACATTCTGGGCAGGTACTTGGGGAACAAAGAGATTACTATGCTCAGGAAACTTCAGGAAGAGCTATTTGAATTGGGATCAGGGTCTTGGGTGGCCTCTCAGGTTGGAGTAATGAATCAGTCAAGCAACCAGAGAGAAGGGAAGGGTTAATAAGGAGTAAATCAGAAAGATTAATGTCGAAGATAAGACAGCCATCGAGAGGGAGAATGCACCGCAGAGTGTGCACTGGGTTGAGAGGATGGTGAAGAGAGCCCCAGTTTTAGGGTTTATGTGGCCCAACACCCTTGGTGTTTTATTCTTACATGGTCCCATTGCACAAGGCAGCAGGGCAGAAGGGCTGTGAGATGCCATCCATTGTTTGGGCATCTGTAGCTCTGAAGATGAAAACCTTAAGAAGGATCTTTCAAGAGGAATTCCTGCTTTACTCATGGCACAGCAGCTGGTTTTAATGGATTTTAACTGTTTGGCTGCAATCACCCACAATGTGTGTGATCACAAGGGATATGACCCTGCTCATTCCTGGAGCAGTCTGGAAATGCTGTCTCTGGCAACACAGGATGCTTTTGGGTACCTTAATTTAAACTATGTTGTTCTGCAGTTTTCTGGAGAGGGAAATCAGCTGGTCAGTTGGAGAAGGGGATATGAAGGCCACATGGGTAAATGCAGTTTGGAGAGTTCCCTGATTTCTGCTTCATATGAATTAAACTCAAAGGGTATGGGACAGTGACACGTAGCTGGGGTTACTGGAAATTAAATGTTGTTTACTTGATATTGCAATTGAATTCAGAAAAGCTGTAAGATGTCTTTAAAGAACTAAACCCAGTTTTAGCATCTGTGTGTCCCTAAGAAAATACTGAGATTTTCTGAAGCAATGGCCTTTATCTGCTGTTTTAGGACAACTGCATGATACTGAATGCTGTATTACGTGCGAGTCACTTGAATTATCCTCACACTCAGTTGCAGGAGGGCAGCATGTGGACTTCACTATTAGAAGAAGTTAGAGAGATGATTTATCATAAAAACTGAAGCAGGAATCAGCTAAATTTGCAAAGGACATGGAGAGCAAAGGTGAGATAGAACAATGAGCAATATTTTCTAGATGCAGGAAAAAGGAGAAAAAGAGACTATGCCAATACATTACTGTTCAGTGGGCCTGTGCTGGCAGACTGAATTCTGCTGGGGATGGCTCATTTCTCCTCAGCGACAACAGCAGGTTTCAAATATTGCTTTATATTCCCCAGGTTTAGCAGATGAAGAAAAAGAATTACTTGGGAGGCAAATAGAGCAGATTTGCAAATAGAGGAGAGTGGTTTATGGCCAGACTTGCAAACATTTGCTCCTGCAGATGCCAGAAGACTCTGCATCTGCTTTAATCAATGTGGGTTGATCCTTTCTGATTATTTCTTTGAGATCCCTGTGGTTCTTAAGGCAGTAGTTTTATATTATCTAGGACAAAGCGACTGTTCAGCTTCACACAGAGGGCAACTTACCTGCAAATTCAAACTGTGCAGCTTTTCATCAGTAAGAAAGGCAAGTGAGAGCTGATGAACTGAAAATAGACATTTATTAAGAATTCTGTGATTCCCCCTCCAAGGTATCTCAGCTGTCTTTCAGTTACATCTTCATTAGAGATACCACAAGTCCTTCTGTTTATAATGTCTGTATTTGGGAGAGGGTGAAAAAAGATGACAGTAGGAATTAAAGACTTATTTTTCAAGCAGGTTTAAAATGTACCTGGAAAATTACTGCACTATGCTCAGCTGAGTTTAAATAAAGGCTGCAGAGTGGCAGACACCTCAAGTACTTCATAAGAAATATGAAATTGCCTGTTAATTGCTGTCTCAGGGGATATAGGTTTTTTATGGCAGGGATCTCTTCAGCAGATTGGATAAGAGGAGAAGTAATGCAGTTACTGTATTGGGCAAGATGCACTTGTTCTTTTTAATCCCTTTACCCTTTTGCTGTATTTTCACAGAAGGAGGCTTCCCTTCAGACGTGGAAGTACTTTGTGGCAAGTTGTAGCGTGGAAACAGCTTTCAAAGAAAGCATGCATAACAGTTGTCCTGAGGTGTACTAGCTCAGAGAAGTCTGGTTTTGGGGTTTTGTTTTATTTCTGAACTGCACTTTTCTTTCATGTCTGTATTTAGGATCTGTTGGCCTCAAAATATTGTATGGCAGGGATTGTAAACAGTTGGCTTTTGCAGACACCAGCGGACTCTCCATTTGCTTTGATCAGAAGAGACTGATTATTTCTTCGAGATCTCTGTGGTCTGTGGGGCAGTAGTTACACACCACCTACAACAAAGTCAGCATTCAGCTTCTCTTCACACAGAGGCCAACTTGCCAGTAGATTCAAGTGCTGTGTCTGTTTAGTTATTAGCAAATGGCTAAGAGAAAACCAAACCATCCTGGAAATGTTAAGCAGTGCAGTGGTTAGTGTAAAGGCTCTACAGTGTAATTTTCGGAGGGTTGGACAGGGTGGAATTGTAATGGGACAGGGTCTCCCATATGTTTATACTGTCCCCTTATCTTTAAGATAAGATCTTCTTTAAACATAAGAGGCAAGCAGAGAGGGGAGAGGGCAGGCAAGCACTGTATATAGCATCTGTAATGTTTAATTATGAGAGACAGGGATTTTCCAATATGACTTGCAACACAAAGAACGAACATCATAGATATCAGCATCACACTATATATTTTCTAAATCACAACACCCACACATTTCCTTAGCCAAGTATAAGTTTTCCTTCTACGGCTGCATATCTAAAATTAGCCTGAAGGTCAACTCTGAACAGAAATACCCTTACCATTGAACGTGCTGGGAATGATTAGTGCAATGGGCTCAATTTTCCCATCGAAAACCTTCATTTATTCTTTTAAATAACAGTTGGTTTTACAATTAAAGAGCTTGGAGAAAGGCAAAATGAGGGCTCCTGTATAAAATCATCATCAATATTCTGCTTTCCATGCAAGGCTATTTTTATAGCCAACTATTTTAAATGTAATGAGATGGATACAGTGAAACCATAGTATGAAAGATGCAGCAAGAGGCTTCTGAATATCTAGGCTGAGCAGCAGCATGTGAAAGGCCTTAAAATCTGAGAGATGTTTGTATATGAAATACATACACAATGAAGAATTCCAAGTTCAGAGATGAGTTTTTGAGAAGAAATTAATAATTTAGGTCTAAAACTGCTTAACCTGCAATTGTATTTTGAGAGGACGATGCAGCCTATACTGCACAAATGCGAAAGCACCGTCTTGCAAGAAGTGCATTTATCAGCCACAGTGTTTTATTGAGTGTTTTAATAATACAAGTGTACATCAACTGATCCACAGTCAGAAGTGGCAGGTCCCTAAGAAATTTACAAGCACTTTTTTTCTTTTTTTTAAGTAAATCAAAATACATATTAATTTGTTCAACGCAGTAGCCTTTTGCGTGGGAAACAGAAGGCTAGTGATAAACACAGTCTCAGTAATGCACAGTGATTCTTGATTTTAAGCTTTTATACAAAACTTGTTCCCAGTAGCATGCACCCACCATTAGACTTCAGTACAAAAAAATAACCCTAAACACTACATTTAAGTAGAAATGAGATATAATTCTGAATTTGTTTTCCCCAAAACCACATGAAAGAAAAAAACCAAAAAACAACCAAAACCCACACATTAATACAAAGCTTTGTGACAAAGCTCTATACTATTACAGATCCAACATTCTTTGCACTGATAACGAAAATTCCCTGTCTACATTTGAGGGAAACAACTTTCAAGTTAACAGAACAAAAAAAAAAACAAAACAAAAAAACAAACAAAAACCAAACCCAAACAAATAAAATAAAACAAAAAAGAAAGGAAGGACAACCTTTTGTCACAAAATGGTTCAAAATTTAATAAAAAATAAAAATGAAGGGAAGGGCTATTGATGCACTTAGTGAATGTGCTTGCACAGGTCCAGCAAATCCTAGAGTAGGTTCCTATGTGGCATATCGCTTGGTCCATTGTCTGGCCATTCTGTCATGCTCTGCTCTGTTAGTCATATACTGAGTGGCAATACTTCCAACCAGGGGGTCAGCTGAAAAGGAAACACAAACCGTGAAATACTTGTCAGCCTTGGAAGGATAAAAAAGCTATTCTTAGATCACATCGATTCATCTTTCTTAGGTTGAACTGTAAGAACAAGATGCCTGCATATACTAGTCCCATTCTGACAGCACGCATGCATGCAGGAAGAAAGGAAGAAGAAGGTGGGGAGGACTTGGCTGGCAATTAGCTGTACGTTTCTGGTAAACATAACTAAAACCATTTTACAAAACTCTGCCTCGGAAACAGATGGTCCAGCAATTCTATTTTGAGCTAAAAGTCGTTTTCAGGTGATGTCATTTATGATAATTAGACTCCCACAAATATCTGTACTATCACCTAAGAAGATGGTAGGATCGAATTCTATTAGCTGGTTTAATGTTTTTTATTTATTTCCTTATTTTTAAAAATACTTTGAGTTTTACATCATAAGGAAATATAAGGAATTAGGGCAGTAAGTGCTATTTTCAAAGCAACGAAAGTTGATTCCAGACTTTGGGAATTGGTATTTGATTTATGGAATCATTCTTAACATTCATATCGCCAGAAGGCTGCACGGTTTAGTCTGGATCTACAAATTACTTTAGAAATAATTAATCAAAAGCAATCAGCCCTCTAAGAAAAACAAACGCAGACAAGGCTTTCCCAGAAGTGACTGTCCGTAATCAACATTTTTCAGACAGAATTTTTCTCTTTTCAATTTAAAGCAGGCAAAGGAACCCATACTCTTGATATTTCTTCTGAAACAGTAGATTTCCTGAGACTGTACCAGGCAAGTTCAAAAGCACTGATACCCTGTTTGTCCCTGACTTATGACAAGTGAACATAGCTTCTTCTGAAAGTCAGTTAATAATCAGCTTTGTAGTTGACTGAAGATGGTGCCATTGAACAATATGAATCTGGCTTCCCCAGTACAACCGTAATCTGAGTGTGGCTTCTGCATTATTAACTACTGAAATTCCTGGGACTAGATGTCAGGCCTTCTACAAATCAGAGTAAATCTGAGCTTTTTTGTTTGTTTGTTGATGATAAGAGTTTATGATAAGAGAAACATGCTGACTTAGCAAAAAACCAGTTGATTGTCTTACTGACAGCTTTAGTGAATATTAGTGAATAGTACTTAATAAAAAAGAAATAATCTTTTGCTTTGAACATATACCCTGCACTTTCAGGAAGAGCCCATGATTTGAATCTTAAGTTTGCATCTTGTAAATTAGCAAGTCAGGTTATCACTGTGACTGCAATGTACTAAGCACTGGTAGTCTCAGTCCTGCAAACATTTACTGCATATGCTTGCCTTTAATATCTTAATGTATTCAGAAGAGGTCACCAAGGCCCTGCCTTTGCTGATTTCACATGCATGAGCATCAAAGAAGCATATCTGATCTAAGATACATTTAAAAAGTTTTAGACTAGAAAGTATATCACATCACCTTTTAACTCCTGATCAACATTCTCATAGGTGAAGAACTATATAAGAGATTACCAGATGGATTTTGTTCTGTGCAAACAGAAGGCTACCAGTCTGTGGGGATTTATTTTATTTGAGAAGCACTGCAGGGTAAATGGGGAACTTGGGCAACGCGAGAGGACGTTTCTCTTGGCAAAAAAGTGAGGCAGTAGCCACAGGGAAACCCTGTCATGATGTAAGGGTAGGTTGGGGATGATCCTGACAGCGCTGTTGTGAATTCCCACACCCTCCTGGGACGTGACACCACTGTGTGAAGAAACACTTCCACAGACCCATGGAGACACAGAGATTAAGGGTTGAACTTGAAAGGAATCCTTGGAGCAAGATTTGATGAAGATGCCAATTTTTATGCTGTTGGGGAATGTGGGGTTTGGCATCTGGCTGTGATGGGTTGCAAGGATGGCCTTATCATCTGGAAGGCAGCAAGTTCTTAATGAGGTTTACTGTATATTTAAAGTGCTGCCACAGAGAACGTTCTAATACCTTATATGAGTCAGTGAAATGTGATATGCTGTAGTAAAGGTTTACCCAGTTCAAATCTGAAAGTCTTTTATGTGTGGGATGAATGTTTCTGTGAAAGCGTCTTTCACATCGAGAGCTGTAAATCAATTTTCTTGATATACTGAAAGGGTACTGAGGATGATCCCCATGATGATAGATGACAGTGTTTTGTTTTCTAGTCTGGGTTTCCATCTATATCTCCATTTGGGAGAAAGGATGTATTTTAACAACATATATCTTTGGAAGGATTTGGAAGGTACAGGCTCT
>JBCJKH010056636.1:0-13588 GCA_039877255.1 Loriculus beryllinus
TCAAGGCCAGGTTGGACACAGGGGCTTGGAGCAAGCTGCTCCAGTGGAAGGGGTCCTTGCCTGTGGCAGGGGTTGGAGCTGGAGGAGCTTTAAGGTCCCTTCCATCCCAAACCAGGCTGGGATGCTGTGATTCTCTGATGTTGCCTGTGGACCATCCCTTTGACACTAGAGCCACCTCGGTGTGCGGACCACAGACACCATATGGAAACCTGGAAAACTCTTAAGGTGGAAAGGAAGGAAGCCCCAAGGAAGCACCAGTGAGCCCGTGCATGCTGGTAGGTGCAGCCTGTGGCCAGTAGGACAGGGTCATTGGCCCGGTTTCCTTGGCCGTGCTGTGCTGGGGAGCGTGACAGCAGAGGGAACACGTGCGGCAGAGGCAGGAGCTGGTGACGTGCATGGCCCTGCACCACGCCACAGGCCATGCAGGCAAACCGGTCTGGCAGCTGCCTGCCCCTGCTGCCCGGAGCAGCACCCTCAGGGCCAGGCTCAGGCTGTGCGCCCATGGCTGGGTACTGCTCACTCTGAAGCAGGGCTGGCTTTCTGTGGCCAGAGCTCACACAGGAGGTCCCTGCAGGGGGGGTAAGTGGGATGTGTTTGCAGTGTGGGGACAGGCTGTGTGTGCCTGGGGGTCAGGAACCAACCCAGCTGAACTGAGGTTGGCTCTGCCTCAGGACTAGAAGCCTTTTAGCCCTTTGAGGTCAAAGTGCAGCCAACGCCTGCCATGACACAGGTCTGAGCCCAGAGCGGCTGCACTGGCACAAGGCAAAGCTGCAGGGCAAAGAGCTAGGATTCTGAGCAGGGCCTTGCCAGGTCCCACACCAGCTCTGCCCACATCAGTGAGGAGAGGCCAGACCCTAGGGTCCCTCCTCCCCAGCCCCACAATGACATCCCAAGGGGCACAAGACTGTGCCAGGCTCATCTCCATCCCAGAGATGGAGAACACAGCAGAGTGTGGAGCAGGGAGCAGGCAGCACAAGGTGTGCGAGGCAGAGGAAAGCAAACAAGAGAAAGCAATTGAGGAAGCTCATGTCTCAGCCAAAGTCCAAAGCAAGAGACGCTTGCAAAAGACACTGGAAAACTTCCAGTGATGTTATCTGCACCCACAGAGCAAGATTAGCCCACAGGAGGAAAAATGCCATTAGAAGAAGCTGTTTACAAGCCGGGCAAGCCAGCTCAGAGGTTGGAACACACTAGCACTGGGGTCAGCTGCTGGCCTGGCTGCCACTCGGGAGAAAGCACCAAACCCCTCCATGCCCTGCTCTGGTCTCCATCAGCTTTGCACTGTGTAGTGGTCCAGGGAGGTGAGTCCCTATAGGAGCACAGAGGGAGCCATGCATCCCCGGGCACGTGTGCAGCAAGCTTGCATGCAAGACATATGCACCTTGGCAGCTCCCAGTGAGCTGAGCAGAGGCACAGCCTACCCTTCCTCTGCTTCTGAGTCACACAGGTTAATGGCAAACACAGTGGAAGGTGTCCCTGCCCACGGCAGGGGTTGGAACTGGACAAGCTTTAAGGTCCCTTCAACCCAAACCAGGCTGGGATTCATTGGTTCCATCATCTCAGAACAACCCAGAGACTCTGGTCAGACAGAGTTATACTTGATGACAAGAAGCTTAATATTTAATTTAACTTCTACATCTTGGCTTGTTGAAGTATTTATTTTAAGACAAACTGGAGAAACTCCATTGGAATTTGCTCCTGGTTCGATGTTTACAGTACTATGGTCTCTGCAGAGCAGGTGAGCTGCAAACCCTCCCCACTGCCACCTTCCTTCTTCACATACCCAAAACATAGACTCACAAAATCACAGAATGGTTTGGGTTTGAAAGGACCTTAAGATCACGCAGTTTCAACCCCCTGCCATGGGCAGGGACGCCTCACACTAGACCATGTAACCCAAGACTCTGTCCAAACTTAGGTTGATCACTGCCAAGGTCAAGGGATGGAGCTTTTACCACTACTACATGTACCACCATGTAGATACCATCTTCACATGATGAGGAGCAGATGAGGCGAGGACACAAGGTTTATGGAGAAAAGGCAGATGAGAGATGGCTGCTGCCGTGTTGTGACTGCCTTGATGTTTTATAGCTGATCCTCCTGTTTGCTGTGTGCCCCTGACATTCTCCACCCTTGATGGAACAAAATGCCTTAGTGATACACATCTGGACTCCTCCAGACCAAGATCTTCCCAAAGATCTCCATCCATTGCTGCAAAGCCAACAGCATGCAAGAGGAGCAGCTCAGCTGATGCTGGAAAAACAATACTTCAGGAATCCTCTGTGATACAGTCAAGAGCTCCAAGGAGTTTCATCTGCTATGAAGGTGATTTATGCATACTGCATCTGTCCATGGCCAGACCCAGATACAGCAACGCCAGGCACTTGTACCTGCTTTGAAACTTGCAGGAGCTCTGCAGGGCCAAGCATTGATACAGCTGGGTGCCCAGTACTCTTTGGGTTCCTCAGATCCTTCCATCTACACCCAAACACAAAGCTCATATTATTACTCCAATCATTCTGCAATCTCTGTGCAAAGGTAAGTCCCTCCCCACAGCAGTGGGTGGGTTGGACACTGAAATACATAGTGAGAGTTGCTTGGGCAGAGGAAATCCCCCCAGAAACCCTCTACCCGCTCTCCATTCATCAGCACATCCTATATCCTGCAAAGCTTTCTATACAAATAGTCTTTTTTGCTTTCCTCTCCTCTCCTCAAAACTGAGATCTTGGGCTGTGGATCAGCAACTGGAATTAGCAAGAACCAGTTCTGACATAAGCAAAGCATTGCGAGATCAAGTGTTCACGTCTCTGCCCGTGCCATCTCTCTGGGAGCTTTGGGGACCTGATGTTATCACAGTAATGCCGCTGGAGGTGTGCCTGATGATCAGGGGTCAAATTCGAGGAGGCAACATCTTACATAAATAAAATGAGAGGTGACACAGCATCGCTGTGCATCAGGCTGCAAGCACCCTCATAAGAGGGAGAAGGGAAGGTCTGTAACACGCTGGGGACCAGATTCCTGAGCTAAGGCCCACCCACATGGATGCCTTGACCTGGACACGCACACACACAGAGGAGGTGATTCCAGATCCCCAGTCATGCAGAGCCAAACCGGTGCCACTGGAGCAGCAGTGTGATTAATTCCCAGCCTGGGTAATCCACCCTGGATAACTCGGGGCTGATGACACCTGCACAGCCAGATTGGGCTGTCCCACGTCAGGAAGCCGTCAATGACACACTGCTGGAGGTGGTTCATGTGGTGACCAACTGACAGCCCCAGGGCTGGGGCTGATACCCAGACAGTTTATCTGCTTCCCCAGAAAGGCCAGTCTGTTCAGGGCCAGTGACAGATGGCAGCTCATGGGGACATGGAGGAGGGTCTGCAGCTCGAGTCACTCACCGTGCCTTGTAAGTACAGATGCAGTGGCTTGAGTCCTTCATGCCTGAGACCTCAACACAAGGAACCACAGTTTGCTCTGGGCCAAAAAGACCAGTGAGAGATGCTACCAGGACTAGTCTTTATCTGGGCAGAATGAAACGTAGCAAAGTCTACACTGGTCCCTATTAAGTAAGCTATTACTGCTTCAAGAGCAGTCCTTATGACACAGAGCACAAGAAGGTGGCGAACAGGGAGGCTGTGGATCTGTGGACACTTCCCTTCACTGTGATGCCCCTTCCTACTTGATACTCCTGTCCAAGAATTCCTATTCCTGCCCCTGCCCAGGATCTGCTCTACACACCACACCTCCAAGTAGGAGAGGTTTTTATGGCTGGATGCACCTGCAAAGATGAGGGCAGGCACTCCCCTTGTGCTTGTTTCTCACCTGGGTGTGCATCTGCATGTGAACTTTCAGGCAGGTCTGTGGGAGCGGGTGTTTATTAGCACTAGAAAATATATTTGTCAAAATCTCTGGAGTCAAAACCCAACCATGATGTAATTCCATTAAACAATTAACCAACTGATTCATCAGCTGAGGCTCCACAACACCTGAAACTCATCCCAGGCACCCCAGGCCCAATCCTTACCCTAAGGCACGTAAGTGGGGTAGTGAACAGGGATGACCCAAGTTTCCTGCAGCCAAGTATCCCTGGAGGAATTGTGGTGCCCACACCACACTGAAGGATGCATGCTGGGGACACCGTCCCTTGTTCCAACCACCTCCATGTCCCTTGCCCTTGTTGATGCTGATATGGAAAAGCAGGATGGTGCACGCACCATCTGTGGGCATGGTGACACCAGGCAGCACGGCTGGACCATGGCACGCTGTTCAGGAGCAGAGTTTGGACTTGGGGGGATGCTCACCCTCCGTAGCGTATCAGTGGGAAATTGAGGGTGCTGGGCCCTGGCACTGTATGCTGTCTGATGCTTTCCTCCCCAGCCTGCCTGAGGTGTCTGCACCTCAGATCCCAGGGGGAGCACCCAAATCCAGTGCTCTGATAGTGGGGATACATCATAGAATCATCTATGTTGGAAAAAAACCTTTAAGATCATCAAGTCCAACTGTTCCCTCAGCACTGCCAAGGCCACCATTAACCCACGGCACTGACAGCCTCAGTTACACAGTGACACTTTCAGGGACAGTGACTCCAGCACTGGCCTGGGCAGCCTGTTCCAATGCCTGAGCACCCACGGGGGAAGGAATTGTTCATAATCTCCAGTCTAAATCTCCCCTGGAGTAGCTTGAGGCCATTTCTTCTTGTCCTGTCATTTGTTCCTTGGGAGCAGAGACCACCCCGTGGCTCCATCCTTTCAGGCAGTTGTAGACAGCAATAAAGACCCTCTGAGCCCTCCAGACTGAACACCCTCAGACTTGTGCTCTGGTGCCCAGCACGAAGCTGGAGGCAGCCGGTCCCCCACAAAATGAGCTGTACCGGGACAACAGAGCGCGGCTCTGAGAGCCCGGCAAGCCGCCGAGAAGCCATCGAACCGCCCCGTCGGGGCTGGGCAGCCCCGCTCCGCTCTCCAATGGCTGGCGGGGGGCTGGGCCCGCCCCTGCCGCGGCTCTATAAGTGCCGGCTCCGCGACGCCGCGCGTACAGCGAGCGGGGCCGAGTTCCAGTCTGAGCTTCGCCGCTGCCGCTGGAGTTGCCGCCCGCCGGAGCCCCGGATCGGTGCGTACCCGAGCGGGCACAGCCCGGCTCCTCGGGGCGGTGCGGGGCCGCGCTGCGCTTTGTCCGTGGGCAGACAGCAGCGGCTCCCGGGGAGGGTGCGGAGCGGCGCCTTCCCCCCGGGGCGGCAGTGGGGCGTTCTGCGGGATCCTCGTTCGGAGCCGGCTCGGACGGGAGCGGGACGCGGTGGTGTCCGCCGGAGCCTTGCCCTGAGCCGTGTGTCGCCTTGCAGGGGCCTGGAGCTATGGCTGAGCACATGATGATGTCCATGAGCCACGGTGGCAGCGGGCTGCAGAGTTATCGCATGGGGGTGAGCGGGCTGCAGGGACCCCCGCAACATGGGCAGCACGTGCTGAGGACACTGCCTGCCGCCGGTCAGATGATGCCCTATGGAGGGACCACCATGGATGGTGCGATGAGGCCAAGACCCAACCTCAATGGACAGATGAGCCATCACCAGATGCAGAGTGCGATGATGTTCAACGGCCCCAGCCAGCAGCAGCAGCAATACATGGGGCCGGTGGGCACCCAGCAGTTGATGGCCAGTATGCACCTACAAAAACTCAATACCCAGTACCAGGGTCACCCCCTGGGTATGAGCAATGGGCCCATGGGAGCTGGTGCCCAGCAATACAGAGTGGGGCCAAGCCAGCACCCAGGCATGCAGCACATTCCCTCACCAGCGCTGACCTTGAATGTTATGGACACTGATCTCATAGATGAGGAGGTCTTGACATCCCTTGTCCTAGAACTGGGGTTGGACCGGATTCAGGAGCTGCCAGAGCTATTCCTGGGACAGAACGAGTTCGACTTCATTTCAGACTTTGTTAGCAAACAGCAACCCAGTGCCATCAGCTGTTGAGGGGCTTTGAGCTCCTCCTTGTGTCTTGGTGATTTTGAGTTTGTTTCTAACTTCCTTCTCCACCTGCCATCCTCCTCCCTTCCCCTGCCTTGCCCTGCCCTGGATTCCTGACCTCCCCAAAGAGACAATCATCGGACACTGGCTTGCAATGGATTGCTTTTTTTTTTTTTTTTTCCCCTTCTGTGTGGTTTTCCTGTGTGGGAGCTCCTGGGAAGGGAGAGTGCACCCCAGACAGCAGATCAAGAGCTGCCTCCAAATGGCGTTAACAGGATTTCTGTCTTAAGTAGAAATAATGGACTTACGACTTTCCATACCTCTGCTTTGGGCGCGGGCAGCTACGAGCAGCCCTGCCGGGAGCTGGATTTCCTCAAGGATTCTGTGGTGCCAATGAAGTTAAAGGATCCCCTGAGAAAGGATTGTCTCTCCGGTGCATGGTTTGAACCAGTTTCCCCTTGCAAATAAGGGTGGGGTTAGATATCTGTTGGGACTTTTTTACTGTGACAGTAAATAGGTCTTCAGTCCCGTGTGTCCAGCTCGGAAAGGGGGCACTTCCCCTGCAGCAGGCTTTTCTCTAACTGGCTGAGCAGAATAAAGGATGCCTTGGGGAAGGGTGTGCATACGTGCCTAAATGTTCATCTCTGGAACTTCAGCTCTCTGACCTGTACAGCCAATCGACTGTAAAATATACCAAATGTTTGAGGTTGATTCAGGCATAAAGGCTTAAAGCTGCAGTCTAGCTCCACTTTTTTTCCGCCTCTGAAACCAAATAAAGACCACGAAGCTGTATATTCCAGTTCTAATCTTATTTATTTTTTTCCCTATGATTATTTATTTGCGAAGGGCTCCTTTTGTTATTTGGCTTTGGGACTGCTGGGAAGGATGCATGGAGAGTACTGCAGCTTTAAGATGCTGGCTTCCAAAAGCAAGCAAGCAAAGCCTGGGTTAGTTTTCAAGCTACTCTGCAGAAAGTCACTTCCCCTCGAGAGCTTTGTGCTGGACGCATAGGACTGAGAACCCAACACCTTTCCGAACGCGATAAAGATGACTCGGTTTCTCCTTCCCGCACTCAGGAGAGGGTCAATGGAAAGAAGCCGGTGGGGTTTTGTTTCCTCCGTGGTCTCTCGTTTCCAGGCTCCTGTTAACCCCGGGTTGCTGCTGCCCTCTGCCGCTATCAGCTCCTCCGGCAGCCGCCCCTCGACCCATCGCGATTGTACAGCCCGGTTTGCAAATAAAAGCTGACCCATCCGCGCTGTGAGTTCGTGTGGTGCTGTCCCTGGGGCTGAGCCCGCACCCGAGCTGCCAGGGTTCTATTTCCAGCCCTCATGGTGTGGCCGGCAGGATGAGGTGCTGCTCCTCTGTATGCAGGGTGAGATCCTAGAGGGAAGATGCTGCTCTGGTGCAGCCGTGCTGCTGCCTGACCCGAGATGCTCAAATGAGGGATGGTCCTTATGCTCCTTCCAGACCAAGCACGGCTCTGCCAGGAGCTCTCTGATGCAGTTTTCTATACCACAAGGGCTCTAAAATCAGGACATCCTTTGCCCTACATGCCCAGAGCTTAGCTTGGTCTTTTTAAAGGTCCCCAGCCAGTCCTTCTGCAGAGTTCACTTGTCTTTCTCCTGCCTTGCAGCAACGGGGGTGTGGATGCTGGTATTGGAGTGGCTGGATCACTTAGGCCACACTTTGGGTTGCCTGTCCGTGTTCCTGGCCTTGTTCTTTGCCCTACTCAAGAGCATTTGTTAAAGTTCTAATCTTTTGGTGGTGATACCTGTGCAATCTGGTCAAAAAAGTCAATGGCAAGGCTTGTGTTGCAGGTGGGAGAGCCTTGCTCGGGATGTGAGCCCTATGGTGATAGGCTGGTTGAGACCTAGAAGAGCTTTCCTGTCTCTGTGCACCTGCAGAATAGCAGAGGGCTTGGTCAGCAGATTGTGGGTAAGGAGTTGGCAACTGGATTTATTCTGTACAGTAAAACTAGCTGAACCCCAGACCAAAGTAGCATGTCCCAGTGCTGCAGTGCGCTGGGAAAGGGGCTGCTGATTGATGTTGCAGCAAGGGAGCTGGTGTGGATCCAGAGGTGTGAAGTGACTGAGGGGTGTTACCTCTTCATTTCCTTAAAAGACACTGTTAATCATGGTCAATCTCTATGATTTCCTAGGCCAAAACCACTTCTGATTTCTGCTGCAGGCCTGTTGAGCTCTGCTTTTCCCATCTGGCTCACTCTGACCTCTCCAACCAGCAACAGGCAGGAGGGCAGCAAGGTGATGCTCCAAAGCACTGGTATCTTGACAGGCACTGCAGAGCAGTTTGGAAGATTTGAGGACACAAGGGAACCCCTTGCTTATGTTCACTTGTGTCTCCTCACTGGAGAGTTTGCCTTTACAGACTGCTGCTGGGAAGCACCTCTCCTCTGTGGTACCCTTCTTGGGATAGAAGGAAAGTTCTCCAACCTCGCTGCCTGGGGATAGTTGTGCAGAACCACCCTGTTCCCTCACATAGGCTGGCTCCTCTGCTATACTCCAAGTGGATTTTGTAGCTATTCTTATGCAAACCAGATCTTGGAGCAGCCTCTGGGAGGACAGGAGTGTGAAAGTACAGAAAGAGAATACATTGCTCTCCATCCCTGTGGATGGATGACCACGTGTGCTCTCAAAGTGAAGTTTACTGATGGTGCTTCAGTGATTCAGAACAGCAAAGATGAAAGCCCAGTGCAGGAAGGTGGTGAAGGATCTGCTAACATATGGGCAGTATGAAGAGTCTGTAAACACATAAAGATTGTCTGTCTTAGGAGGCTTCAAGAGCAGCAGAGTTAAGGGCTGGAAGGCTGGCCAGGCATGCACTATCACGCATGTTTGCCTTGTGTTTGGGTTCTGCTAAAGGCACCTACTAAGGACAGCGTTGAGGGCAGGATATGATAGTGTCTGTCAGGTCTTTTGGTCTGACCCAGGCCACCTCTTATGCCACAGGATGTGGTAGGTGCTAAGACACATGGCCTCAAAGAGCAGATAGACAAAAGACATGGGGAAAAAATCCACCCTAATGAAAAGATCGTGTTTCTGAGTCAGGAAGTCTTTGATCCAGAAAGTCTTTGAGCCACAGATCAGTGATGGAGCGTGACTGAACCTGGGAAGGACCATGGCACATGTGCCAGCATCCTCTGCCCTAAGCACTGCTGTCAGTCACAGGTAGAAGCAGTGCTCTGCATGCCAGGAACCTGTGGTGTGACCAGCCTAGGGGTGACCCATGAGCACGTGCTCCCAGTCTTGCTGCCCATTGCAGCCAAAGGGATTAACCTCAAGTGAGAACTGCCAGGAAAGGATAAGGCAAAAGCCCATCTGGCCCTGCCTGCCCTCTGGGACTGGGTTGTCAGGGAGGATTGATGGTCCTCAGGATGCTCCTTCAGAGCTTTCAGAAAGGAGTGGTCCAAGGAGTTCTGAGCCACAGGTTATATCTTTACCGTATTAAATACCCTGCTGTGGACCTACCCACCCTATACCTGCAATCACTTTTTACTTCATAGGTACGTTTTACTTCAGCAACATCTTCTGCCAATGAAATCCACAGGGCAATAGTGAAGATGTAACCAAGCTCTTCATAAGAAGCTTAAGCTCTGTAAGCTCCTCTTCATTTTAAACCCGCCACCCACTCACTGTGTTGGGTGTCCCAATTCCAATCATTTCTTGATCACCCTCTCCATTTTATAGCCCCAGTGATGATCCCTCCTGAGTCTCTCCCCATTCAAGCATCATTTTGTGTTGTAGATTGTTTTGAGCACTTGTTTCTGCCCTCTCTAGTTTTATTGGATGGAGGAGAAAACAGCACTGGCTTGAGCCACAGATGTGTCATGGGTTTCTCCAATGCTATAATTAGATCTGGTTGTTCTGTATTTCCATCATTCATCACAGAACCACAGCAAGATTTAGGCTGGAAGGGACCTCTGGAGGTCACTCAGTCTGCTCCAGACAGGGCTGCACTCAAAGGCAGGGCAGCTGCTCAGGGCCTAGGCCACGTAAACGTGGAAATCATGTTTCTTAAGGATCTTAAGAATTTCATAAGGATTTCTTAAGGATCTAAAGGTCCGTTCCAACCCTAACTATTCTATGATTCTATAAATCTTCAGAGACTGGAATGTCTCTGGACACTTAAAAGCTGAGGGTCTCTTCTGGGCATCATTTATGGCATATTACAACACTCCTAGTTTTCAGATGCTGCTTACACTCTGCCGTTAGGTTGCTTCATAATTGTTCCACCAAGGTATGGACCAAGTCCTGCTTTTCCTGTTTCAACTGTAAATACAAATGACAGTTGATTGCAGGGCACTGGAGTGAGTTGAGAAAAGCTTTGACAAGGCAGCCAACTCCTGTTGCCAGTTGTGTGTGAAGCTCAGCAGCACTCTCAGTGTGCAGGGGGCTGTGCTGCATCCTGCAGCCTCCAGATGGGAGATTGTTTCCTTCCCCGATCTGCCAGAAATACCACTGAGTTCATGTTTTCAGGGAATTCTGCAAGTTCAGCCTGCTACGAGAGTGTGTGACCTGCTCGTGACCGGGGTGAAGGGACCTCAGTTTTCTGATCTTCTCCCATTCTTGGCTCTGACCCATGTGTCCATCCTCACTAGTTCAGCTGTGCGTGGTGTGTGCAGCCACACTGATATCTGGCTCTCTGTTCATGGATGCATAGTTCATGCTGCATAGTCTGCCCCATTCTCTCCCCGCTTGTAGTGCTGCTGGATGGTAGCAGAATCCTCTATTTGCTGACACTTCAAGGATGCTGGAGAAGGGCTCTTCATCAGGGACTGTGGGATAGGACAAGGGGTGATGGGTTCAAACTTAAACAGGGGAAGTTCAGGTTGGAGATAAGGGAAGCCCTCTGCACATCTCTACCTTTCTCCAACAGCACCAAGACATCAGAAGGGGACAGGGAGGTTTTTTTTCACTCTTTCAGTCTGGGTCAAACCCCTGGACTTCTGTACTGGGCTACTAAGAGACACAACCGAAAGCCACCCCATCACTGCGAAAATCTGGGTAAGGCTGCGGTGCTGCATTGTGAGCAGTGCCAAGAGCAAACCTTGTTTGCAAAGGGACACAGCTGGGTCAGGGAAGGAGCTGTGCTTTTAGTAATTAAACCTAGTCCTAGCTTCCCTAGAGTTCCAGCAGGGTTCAAAAGAGGATCCCATTGTCCCTGAAGGAAGAGGAGCTCAGCACTGCTCACAGAGCCACAGGCCTACTGGGGCAAGGCAAGACAAACATGCCAGCATCCCTCATTAATTGAATTGGGTAAAATCCTAAGAAAGTAATCTCATGGAGATGAGATTTGAAGGTGCCTATTTCTGCCCTTTGCCAGGGAAGGAGAGCTAGCTCAGGTTTAGAGACTGCATTTTAGACATCTTGGAGCAAACAAATCATAGAATCAGAACCTAGAATGGTTTGGGTTGGAAGGGACCTTAAGATGACTTAGTTCCAGATCCCACCTCCAGTGTGTGCACGCAGGGATTGCTGCACTGTTGAGCAGTTTGGAAAGGTGCAACCAAACCTGCTGATTTCTGCCTGCACACCACAAGCATCACCCCCTCCGGACAAGCACAGCTGCTTCATGCATTAAAACTACGACTGCCACAAGGGACTGATTTCTCCTGCAAAGCTATTGCAAAGATGCAGGGCTGTGAACAGCACTGACTGCACAGCCAAAGCATTCCGAGCTGAATTAGAGCCTCAGTGGCATTTGGTAAGTCCAAAGAGTTAGGGGAAGCTGCCCCCAGGAGATGGTCAGCACGATCTGCTCCATCCACTCCTGTCTGAAGGACCGGGAGGTGAGTTCAAGGCAGGGAAAGAAAAGCTGCAGGATTCCTCCCTAACCCCTTGCAAGGGCAGGCTCAGCACAGCAGCCTGATATAAATAGCCGGCTTCAGGAAAAGGCACTTTCCGTTCTGGTGTCAGTGCGCTGTAAAGAATAAACAGCTTTCACAGAGCTGAAAAAAGCCCTCCTTATCGCCTCAGTATGCAAACCCCTGCATCTGCTGCCGTGCGTGCAGCCAGCTCAGGCGTTCGGAGCATGGCAGGAGGCTGCTGGGTGCAGGCAGGGGAGCATCTGTAGGGTGAAGGGGAGGAAAAGCTCTGCAGAGAGCTGGGTTTTGAACTTGGCTGTGGCATCCACTGCAGGGACATGGAGTGGGAAGCCTTTCCTCCCTGTCCCAGCGTGGCTGTCCCAGGGGAGGCGGGACCCTGGGGGCTGGTCACTCAGGGGCCATCGATGGTGGCACAGGCACCGCTGTCCAGCCGTGGTACCCAACGGAGCCAGGCGGGCAGGAAGGGTCCCAGCCTCCAACAGCACCCAGGGACATGCAGGGACCCGCAGGGGCAGACCCCCAGGAGCACAGGGAGCTCCCGAGGGCCGCTGCTGCCCCCCGGTGGCACCGGGCGGGATCGACAGCCCAGGCTTTGTTTAGCAGAACGCGGTGGGAGCGCACCAGGGTCACCGGGGTCTCTCCCAAAGCTATTTCTGCTGCTTGAACTCCTTCTACAAACTCCTTTTGTGCCCCATGGGTCCCCCCATCCCCTCTCCACGCTTTCAATTCCACTTTCTCCTGCTGCAGGTTCCGCTCCCGCACCAGGACGTCGTGTGCTGGGGATCTCCCACCCCAAACCACTCACCAGGTCCTGCAAATGCCTGCAGATGCTTTCTGTGCCCTGGATCCAAGAAACTGGACAAGGCAGGGGCAGGATATGGCCGAGCCATTAGAGTGGCACAGCACCAAACCCGTACACCTATTGTCTGGGAATGGCTTTATTTAGCCTAAATCAGAGGTTAGATGGCACAGGTCTGCTTCGAGCTGTGCCACAGATGGCCTGTGCAGGCTCAAACAAACATTTTCACCTCCCCTCCATTCCAGATTCCCATCTGCTCCAGGATGCTCGCAGGGAAGAACTACTTCCTAATGTCTGATCTCCATCTGCCCTCCGCATCAATCCCGCTGTCCGTGTCACTGCCACAGACGCTGCACAGCTCCCGTCCCAGCCCTGTTTACAAACTCATTAGAAATTTAGTGGACTAATTACAAATTCCGGGTTTTTCTGAAAGCCGGGAGCATTCCCTGCATCCCAGCGGCGCTTCAGCAGGGTTCACCCCACGAGGCCCAGCACATCGGCTGCCCTGCTCCGCCCCGCACCCACAAACCGGGCGTTGTGGCCTTGGCTCTCCGTGCCGGGTAACCCCGGCCAGCTCCCGGTGCCGCAGCGGCAGCACGGGCCGCGGCTGTGCCCCCGTGCCCCGTTGCCATGGCAGCCCGCGGGCTCGCCCCGCTGCAGCGCGCAGGCGCCGGCGGCCGCGCCTCACGGATATGTAGCGGTGGCGCCTGCGCGGGGCGTTGAGAGCCGGGCCCGGTGTCGGTTGTTTCCGACCATGTCGCTCGGCCCGTTGGACACCGCCCGGCCCGGGGCCGCCTCCCCGCCGCGGGACTTCGGCGGCATCATCCAGACATGCAGCGGCAACGTGCAGCGCATCGCGCAGTACAGTGAGTGCCGGGGGGGGGGGGCTGAGGAACCGGGGGAGCCGGGGGGGGGGAGCCAGCAGGGAGCGGAGCCGCGTCCTCCGTCCGCCGGCCCAGGGGATGCGAGATCGGAAGAGCACCC
>JBCJKH010056637.1:0-22688 GCA_039877255.1 Loriculus beryllinus
ACATTTTATTCTGACTTCAGGAGGGTCAAAACCATACTTATTTTCCACAGAGAAATTATCCTGCTATTAACCCACCATTATATTTTATGTAGCACAGTTAATGCAAACATGCTATAATACTGCATAACTAAAGCTTAATTCATTAAATGAATATAAATTTGCAGTAAGATACGTAATGTCAAATAATCCTTTAACTTTTCTAACATGTAGAAAACTGAAGTCTGAAAGTTTATTGGTGACCAGAAGGTTAGTAGGAACGATGACTGTCGTTCACTGACTTCACTGTCTGTGCTTGAGGCTGGTACTGTGGGATGATTCCAGGAGGAACTCAGGCTGGCCAGCTGTGATCCTGCACCTGTGTCCCCTGCGACAAGTCCCCCCACAGGTATGAGGAAATGAGATGCATACAGTCTGCTGTGGTGGACTTTGTCATTCATAATAACGTAAACTTCTGAAGGCTTATATGAATGCATGTCTGTAAGAAGAAATAATAAACCAAAACAAAATACTTTTGATGCAAAATAAGTGTTTTTATCTACAAAATAATTGCTTTCAGTGTTTGTGTTAATGAATTAAATCCTGAATGTTAAGTAATTTTGTGTTAAATAATGCTAACACTGTTTTTTAAAAGAATTTATTTCTTATTGCAATAGTTCACTGTGAGTGAAAAATAATTCTTTTCTGTGACTGTCCTGGTTTTGTTTATTTTAACAGTCATGGTATCTATCTGGATCTGTAGATTGGTAAATACATTAAAATATACATAATTACCATTTGTCTAACTTGAAATAATGATTTAATTTTTATTTGCCAAACTGTTTTGACTATGTATATAAGCAAATGTGATATTTAAACCACATAAATATAATCAAGAGATCTGAATGTGCACTAAGTTTTTAGTTTGTCTTTCTTTTTGTTTCATAGAAAATATGTACATTTAAATATTAACATATACTTTGGGGCAACATTCAGTTCTGAATACTGTAAAATGTACGTATTAGACCAGTGATTTTTAAGTATGCAATGCCATAGCACATGAATAAATAACATGACTTGAAAACACAAGTCTTGGACAAACTATGACTTACTTTGCCACAGAACACAAGTCCACTGAGGAAGCTTTAAAAAGAAATAAAATTAAAATTGAAAGATTACAGTGCCTAAATCCAGGAGACGTCTGGAAGGCAGTCGGCCATCTGAAAACAAGCGTGCCTTTCTTTGGCTGGCTGTCAGGTTTCAAGGCCTCTGAGAACTAAACACCTACATCTAAGCTGAGTGTTAGGCAAAGGGTCTCAGTTCTTCAACTAGCTGGTCTGTGAACTTGGATGATTGCACTTCAGCCTCTTTTAGGACCAGGTGTTCAGAATTCCATGGCAGGTTTCTGGAGCGTGAAGAAACAAGGGTGTACACAGTGATTTCACTCCAACATACAGCGACAGAGCCAGGGCACATACCTGGATCTGTGAACTGGGAACTGCTCTCAGCTACCGCAGGAGCCTTGATATCACAATTGCACCTGAGGACCACCATGGCCCTATTTCCATGGAATGTGTTAGACACATTGAAGATACTTAATACTATTCATTATACAAAGATGAGTAGGGTAAATCTAGCTTCTTTTAGGCACATTTGTTTCCTGGCCTGGGTGAGCTGCTCTCTTAAATCATATAGTTCCTGCTGAAAGGGAGAATGACCCAAATAGTTCTGGCCTTGGTCATATTTCAACTTCTGTGGCAGTTTGCTTTGTTTGCGTTCCATCAGAAGGAGGTGCTTTCAAATCACAGTTTGAAATTTTGATTATAGCTGGAGAAAAGACAGTAAGGTAAGACAAGATGAAACTGCCTTGTCTTGCTGAAGGTCTTGGTGGTCTTAACTTGCCTGGAAAAATAAAAGGTACTTTGATTGAAAAGCAGATATATGTATGTTTGTTTCACATATGTTGGTACACTGATTATGTTGGTTTTGAATGCTTTAGTTGGTGCTGTTTCTTTGCGTTTGGGTTTTTAGTACTGCTACAGACTGATCTGCACTCAAATTGCTGTATTTGTTTTATGGACAAAAATAAGATGATGAAAGAATTTGCTTTATTCAACAGTTCATGTTCCTGGATAAAAAAGTTAAGAACATAAACCGTAGTTCAGTTGGAACAGTTTAAATAGTGTCTGAAGACAGTTTACAGCATGAGTTAGGTTGGAAAAGAAAACTAAAAGTAAAATATCCAATTTTCCATCTGCAACATTAGTATTTTCAGCCTGTCAGTGAACTCTTGAAAATTATGCATCTTGTCAAATTCCAGGAACAATCTAGTTATTTCCCTCCTTTATGTAAAATAAATAAATAAATAATTTCTTTACCTGCTTGCAGCAGTATCCCTCATTATAGCCATTTCTGTTACCCATTGTACTGAGATGACTAGCAACTATTTTTTGTACCATATCCGAACCCTCTCTGTTGCAAGTTGTTGGTTTTGGTTTTGTTTTTTTAATTGTATCATGGCAGCTGTCATTCTTTCATAAAGTTCAGTTAACCTCTTTGTATTGTAGTGGTACTAAGCAAGGTCTTTCTGAACAGGTAACAGGTCAAACTTTTACAGCTTATAGTGTACAGTGAAGAGTAGCTAATAAAACAAATAAAATACTACAAAACCATAAAGACCTGGTAGAGAGCTTCTCAGATTTATTCTGTCAGCTTAAAGACTGGTTTATTGTGCAGATTTCTTTATCTAGCGCCTATGAATACAAGTTTTGCCATTGCTTTTGTAAAGAGAGCTGTGAGATACGTACTTTATTATGTAAGGCTTTTGACAGATCATTTTAACTGAAATTTTTTGGCAGGACTGGGTAGGGTTTCCCACTGAACAAAATCAGAAATGTTTTCAACTGGGGAGGACGAACAGATTTCAGATTTTTAATACAAATTCTGGGGCAATGGAAGTTTAATCAGGCCAATTAATATTTAAATGTCCTTTTGAAGTGTGAAACGAAATTTAAAATAAACAATTTTTTTAACCTTCTGTCTAGTGTTCTTGAGGCTGAGAAGACATTGGTGCTTGCTGAAAAAGGTGGTCAAGATGATGATGAGAATGAGGTAGAACTATTAGTTGCAGGAAAGAAATTTCGTATCCTTGCGACTATGAACCCAGGAGGTGACTTTGGGAAAAAAGAGGTAAATGTCAAAGCAATTGGAAGTATAGGATAGATCTTCTGGTCATATTGACTGTCTAGTGATGGAGGTGCAATGCAAAAATGCATCATGCCATTTCTGGCATCCAGTGTTTCCTAGTAGTTACCTGCTTCATCACTCTAAAGGAGGATTAAGATTTATCTGTTTTCCATCACTTCTGTGTGCTGTCATTTCAACAATATAAGTCAACACCTGTTAGAATGTGAGAGAAAATTCTGGCTTTAAATACTCTAGGTAGGCTTGATATATAGCATACTTCAAATACAGGAAATGTGGCTTATGAAGAAGTAAATGCAGTTCCAACAAGAGGCTAGAGTAGTGTGAAGCTGCATGTTAGATTATTCTCCCTGTTTCTGTTCAGAAAGTGACAGAAAATCATCTTGTTCTTCTCAGGGAATATGAACATCACATCCCAAAAGACATTTCTCATTACATGGAAAAAATCTGTTTCTGAAGTTTGGCTTCAAGTAACTTAAGACAGGTTTAAAACCCCCAAAACTTTTAAGCAGTACTGGGAGCTGGGAGTGAAAAAAAGAACTGAAAGCTTTTTTATCCAAAAGACAGTGGGTCCTCCAGTTAAAGGGGTTTCCACAGTGCAGAACAGATCACTGTAAAAACCACATGCTGAAAGGGGATTTATTTCTGCATTGCATTTGTGTCAGTGATTTTTCTTGACTAATTCATTCTGAGGAAGAAAGGAATTACAGAAATGAGTTGTATCTGAAGGCAAATTCCCATGTGGTAGTTTGCTTCTGTAAGCAAAGGTGGATTACATACCATACAACATACATACCTACATACGTACAACAAAGCATTGCATATCATACATGCATACATACAACGAAACGGAACTTTGGTGTTTCAGACTAGTTCGGTGTCTTCCCATTTTCTTTTGACCTTTACCAGCCATTTCCTGCATTGATGTGGTACTAAAGATCTTAAAATCCACATTCTCTCAAAAGGTTTTGTTACAAAGTGATCCTGTCAGTCAGAAGGAATAGTCTAGCTTGGTCACTTGGTTTATTGCTTGCAGGTACTGTGGCTGCAAGGCTATTGGTTAGTCTGAACATAAACTAATATGATGTAATGTAACTTGAATTGCTAATGTCATTGTACTTGGTTGCAGCTTTCTCCTGCATTGCGCAACAGATTTACAGAAATATGGTGTCCACAAAGCAATGGCCGTCATGATTTGATACAGATTGTAAAACACAATCTTCATCCGGGATTGTCTCTGGGTGGGATAAACCATCAAGGTGGGTATTTCTCTGTGTGTTGGTATTCAAACATTGTTAAGAAAAAGAAATTGGTTTGGAGGCTGCGAAACGTTCTTCAGAATTTACACCACTGTGTTGCTTTTTCCTGTGAGTACATCTCTCTCTGGTGACAGTTATGAAATATTTTAGACTTTGTTCTTCCCTCGCTGTGTATGGTTTATGGCTAGCCAGAATTAAGTTCAAGGTTTCACCATCCAAGTAGTTGAATTATCCCCTTTAGTGCCCCATCTTAGCTTCATTCTATGTAAGGTGTTGAAAGAACTGGCACTTTTCTGCTAGCACCTTCACTGTTAGTATTAATCACTTGATTCTGTCTTATTACTTGAATTTAAAAGGATGTGTGATGACAGCACAGGCATGGACTTCTCAGTTATCCTGCCTTTTTGGATATACAGCACCCATCTATGTTGTTCATACATTACAGCTATACCTACTTTAGTGATGTTTTTTATACAACAGTGTAGTAGATGTGACCAATAAAATTATTTGATAACTTCATTGATTTTTTTTTTTCCTCTCTTTTTAGGGACAGACATAGCAGAGCTCATGATGGACTTTGTTGAATGGCTGACTAATCAAGAGTTTGGTCGCCAGTGTATTCTCAGTGTGCGAGATGTCTTGTCATGGGTTAATTTTATGAATGTCATGGTAAAGGATGAAAATTCTCCTAAGAAATGCAGCCTTTCTTACATTTCTCCAATGATGTCTTTTATCCATGCTGCATGTTTGGTATACATTGATGGAATAGGATCAGGTGAGTCTACAGTGCTCCTTTGGTAGCAGAAAATATGAAGTTATATATTTGTATTAATAATTTTTAGTAGAATGCAAACAAAATGCTTTGGGGAAGCATGACACTTTTCTGTGAGAAGTTTTCACTTCCATTTAAAAGCATCCTATACTACATATTCCTTTTTCGTGTTTTAGTAGCAAGAAAGTGAATTAGCAAGCTTAAGTATTAGAGGTAGTAATACTATTTGCAAAGGCTAGCAGGCAAAGTAAAAAAGCCTGTGATTTTTATTGAGTCTTCTGAGCTGGTATGGCACTTAATCACATGACCAAATATTATTCTCTCTCTCCCACCCCACGTCAGCATTTGTGCATTCTACCCTATATCGTATGCATAGCTCAGAGCGCATTCTTGCATGTTTAGCATGTTTAGCCATTGACCCAGCTGATAAATAGGAGATGTGGGAATGTGGAAAACGTGGAAAGCCACAGGACAGGCAGGAAAAGAAGGCCTGGGAGGATTTATAGCAAAGGATCGAGGTGATAGTAATTGTAGAAGAAAGGGGTTTGGAAATCAGGTGGCCTTAATTTTGTTGCTCACAGAACAATTTGTCTGCAGTAAATAGTACTGGAAGCATTGACAAGCAAAAGCACTAACAAGAAATATAAACTTCTGTCTACAAAGATGGTATCTGTGAAGGAATTGAGTTTCTTAGTCATAAGATGAATGTGCCTAGTTATATTTGTGAAGCATGCTTAACTTTTCTAATTACAGGTACAACATCCAGCTCAGCTGATACGGCTTTATTAGCTCGTGAAAAATGCCTGACATTCTTATGTGAGAAAATGAGTCAATTCCTTCAGCTGACTGATTATCAGAAGAATGAGCTAAAGATTTATGACAGAACAAAGGAGAAGGAGTTTGTGTGGATGGACAACTTTATGGGAATCCAGCCCTTTTTTATTCCAAGAGGCAAGAGACACAGGGGAAATGGGTAGACATTTATTCTGTGGGGTTTATACCCCGTAGTTCTGTTATCCACTGAATCTAAGTAGGATACCTGAACTGTTACAGAACAATTTATAGTTTGTTCTCAAGCCTTAGAAAAATGCCTTTTCTGTCTCCAAGTGTGTTGATTGCAACTTGGTCACATTTATTAAGACACATCTCTTAATTGTGTTCTTTGACTTTTTAAATTACTGGCTAATGGCTAAGTTTAGTAGACTTTTTGGTGTAACAGAGCTTCTTTCATTTTGAGTTGTAATTTTCTATCACTTTGCATGCTCAAAATGTCTGCTGACTTCCATCATCTAAAGCTACAGCTCATCCTGGCCTTTGTGTAAAGCATGGGAAGCAGGGTCCTGGGTACAGAATGGAGACTAATGCTACTTTGCTGCAGCCTCTTAAAGTTTTGATATAATATTTGCAAAATTATTTAGTTCTGCGTTTCAGTTCCTCATGTGACAAGTTAATGCAAATCAAAAATCAAAATATTGTTTGCTACCTTTAAAATACAAGATTGGGATTAAACAGCGATGTCTGTGAGCTCTTTAGTTCAGCTGGTTAGGTTTTAGTACATAGAACTATGTGTTCCTAATGCTATATTAATCTTTGAACATCTTGATACTCATGGTTTGTGTTAGTTATGCATAAAATTGTACAAGTTGATGCTTTTTTTGTAAATTGCTTAGTTTCCCTCTGCTGATTAGGTCACAGAAGGAAGGATCTCTTTTAAACTAAACAGGTATCAAGATGTGGAAGATAAAATGGTGATTAATATCTTGTATACCTGAGCAATGCTGTATTACAGAATCTGGGGAGTGATGTCCCAGTGAGCTATACTGGCTGGAATTCAGCAGACAAGCATCCTTTCTCCTCACTGTATATTATAATAACAGTAAAGAAAATATATGCCTAGACGCACACTTTAGTTAAAGCAGTCTTCTTTCTTAGAACTGGCAGTCTGTGGAACAGATTAATATGAGGTTCTAAACCATGCCTGAATTGTGTCATTCAGTACCAAATTTTCAAAAGCTGGTTTTGAGTTTTAGATTTACATGTCTAAAGTGCAGGGACAGATTTGTGATATTTTTCAGTGACAGCTCTCTAGTTTGGGTCATGAACCAGGAGGTGTCACATGGCAAAATTCATTCTAGATTCATATGGGGTTTTCAAAATTTGACACAAATACGTGGTTATGGGCTGAGACACAGCTGTGGCTCAAATGGGAAGTTTATGTGCCTGATCACTGAGAAGGGGATCCAGATGTTGCTTGTTCTAATGAGTTTAGCAATTAACAGATGAAATGATCTTGTTCAATCAGCAGCTTCAGCCTGGTGGTGTAATTGTTTCCTGGTTTACCATTCCTTTGTTTTAGGCCCGGTTCTCCAGAGGAACAGCATTACAGATTATGCTCTAAATGCTGGGACTACTGCAGTGAATGCACAGAGACTGTTAAGAGCCCTACAGCTTAACAAACCTATTTTGTTGGAGGGGTCACCGGGAGTGGGCAAGACCAGTCTAGTTGCTGCACTAGCAAAAGCCTCAGGAAACTGCCTTGTTCGAATCAACCTGTCTGAGCAAACGGTAGAATAAAATAATATTGTTGTAACTTCGTGCTTATGGCAGGGGGGAGATTCTGCTCAACTTAAAAAGCATAGTTCTTTTTAACTTTAGCACTGAGTCTGAAATGTCAGTGTTTCCTTCTTGGCCTCAAGATAAAACTGAATGGGAAGGGGGAACCAGAAAGAGCAGTGAGCTTTTGGGAGCAAAGTGCCAATTCCTGGATTTTTCTGTTCAAGTGAAGACATGTATCTTTGTCTGTTGTGGGTTTTTTTGGCTTCTCTGAAGTTACTTAAAAACAGCTTTAAGGCTCTTTAGCTTTTTTGTTCCAATTTATTTATTTTTTTTCTTTTTTGTTAAATATAGTAGGTGGGTGCCAGAGTCCTATAATGGAAAAGCTTTTAGCACTTTGCAGTTACTGAATTTTTTAAAATAGAGCTAAAATGTAGGTATTTAAAGGGGAGGAAGAAAATGTGAAGTATAGTTAACAAAGGCTTTTTATGAAAAAAGGTTGTTATGACGTTTCTTGAGTTTTGTAATTTCCCCCCCACCTTACCTTCCATTCTCTGCTCCCAAAGGATGTGACTGACTTGTTTGGGACAGACTTGCCTGTTGAAGGTGGGAAGGGAGGAGAATTTGCCTGGCGTGATGGACCACTACTAGCAGCGTTAAAGGCTGGACATTGGATTGTATTAGACGAGGTAAATTCTAGTTTGGGTTACACATTAAATACAGTATTCTGGAAGAGCAAAGTTGGTGATCTGACATGTAGGATAAATACCTTCATGGGTTGATAACTGAAATAAATTTTGCTTACTTTTGGTTATGTGCATCTAGTGCCACACTGAAAGTGATTTTTCTGCTTAAGAGAAAATTAATCTCCCTCTGCTAAGTCTCTCTGCCCATTGGCCCTCCATAGAGGTAGTGTAAAAGACCAGCTTTGGCTAGGTCTCTTGTAGACAAGAGGCCAAGGATTGAATCCCAACCTAAATTACTGCAGAAAATGGAAGAGTGGATTTGATTTAGAGTTGAATGTTTATGGGAAGAGTGTCAACAGAAGTTTTGTACATATGATCTCATACAGAAATAATTTCACTGAAATAGAAGGCATTTTGTTGAGAATAATCATAGAATCATAGAATCGTTAGGGTTGGAAAGGACCTTAAGATCATTTAGTTCCAACCCCCTGACATAGGCAGGAACACCCCACACTAAACCATGCCACCCAAGGCTTCGTCCAACCTGGCCTTAAACACTGCTGGAGACACTGTTTGGGTACTGATGTAGTTGAGGTGAAGAAGAGTTCCATTTTGCCAGTATAAGCTATCCTGCCACCACAAATTTGTTCATGTACCATGTAGCAAGGACTTTCAAGCATATGCTCGCACTGAGCTCTCTTCTGGACAATGTGCATTCTAATTATTGCAGAATGCTAAATCTTAAAGTTTTTTTTAGCTGTTTTTATACCTTGTTTTTCCTGTTGTGAAGGGTACCACTTTAAACAGCCATTATATTTAAATAACACAGGCTGCTTTCAGTTAAAAAAGAAGCAAACAAACAAAACACTCTATTTCAAATGTATGAACATACGTTCAGGAGAAACAGATTTTACAATGGAGAATTGTTTTATTATGATAGTAGAAACACAGTACGAATAAAAAATGCACATAAGGAAAAGTGTTAGTTAGTTGCTCCAGAGTAGTAACAGTCTAGCTGAAGGTAATGACATATGACAGTGCTAGAACAGCAAAGAAGCTGAATTTTGCCTTCTGTGTATCCCAGGCTGTTAAACTGGAGATTGTGCAAAAGTATTCTGTGGAACATTAATATTGTATCTTTATTCCTTTCCTCAGTTGAATTTGGCTTCTCAGTCTGTATTAGAAGGGCTAAATGCATGCTTTGACCACAGAGCAGAGATTTATGTTCCAGAACTGGGAATGAATTTCCATGTACAGCAAAAGGTGACAAAGATTTTTGGATGCCAGAATCCATACAGACAAGGAGGTGGAAGAAAGGGTCTGCCCAAGTCCTTCCTTAATAGATTTACACAGGTAAGCTTATTTGTTTGATTTAAACTGTGTCATGATCCAGTCTTGTAGTTTTATGATTATATCAACAGTTGGCATGCTCTTTATTCTACAGGTGTATGTTGATCCGCTGTCAGCAGAAGATATGGAGTTTATTGGGAATACGCTGTTCCCTGCTATTGATAATAGCATTATTGCTAAAATGGTTGCATTCAATAACAAGGTAAATGCATACTTTAAGCTCTTTTGTGTATAAGTAGGCAGAATGCAGGAAGATTAAAAATATTCAGTCTAATATTATATTTCCAGGATTTTTAGGAAAGCATATGGGGAAAAAAAAAGGGACGGAAGCGCATGCAGAATAAAGTAAAGCACACCACTAAAACCCACCTGAATTCTTGTACCACTACAATCAGATACTTGGTTGATAATGAAAAGGCTATTTCACAGAAGATAAAATGTATATATAAGCCATTTATATATATATATATATAAATGGCTTATATATACACACACGTACACAAAAAAAAGGTTTTGTTCTACAGTTGGTGGAAACGGTTATGGTTTGGTAGGTTAGTAAAGTGAGTTGAGAAAATGTTTTTTCACACATGGATTTTTCTTGAAGCACAAACAAAAATCTGAAATGTATATTTCTGTTTCTGGTCTGAGTTTTTAATCTGCTCTTTATTATGGGATGTTGTTAGTGCAAGCAGCATCTGGCCTTTAAAGAAGCAGAATGATTTGTAGCATTCTTCTGGAACGCTAAGACAAATAAAGGAAAATCTTTCCTGATACGATCTGTCTCAGCAAAGGATTAAGAGATGCTCTAGAATTCTACTAATATAGAAGGTTTTCAACTAGCATTAATTGCAGGGCATCAACTTACAGTTATTTTTTGGCTTAGATGCTGCCATTTTGCGCAAAGTGTGGGATACAAGTCACGTTATTTTATTTATGCTCATGCTTCTGAAATTGTGTTTAATCTTAATGTCATGAAACAAAAACAAAAGTGGAGTAGTATTAAGAGAAAATAGTATTCTGTGGCCTGATGTAAAATCTTTTGTGGCAGCATCTTACTGAATGCTCATTTATAGAGTGCAGGAGTAGAAATTAAAATTGAGCTGAGTGCTAGAGAATTAGGAGAGAAGAAGCAAATGAAACCAAGGTTTAGTTCCCGATGTGTTCAGGAAAGTGAGTCAGCTTGCTTTTTCTGTTGTCCTCCGTCTTGTAAGCAGTGCCGGGGCAGAAGTTCAGTTGAATTATATAAAAAAACATTTGAAGACCAGCACGTGTGTGGAATAAAAGATTTTTTTTCTTCAATTGCTGCTTCTAGATTGACAAAGAAGTGATGGTTGAAAAAAAGTGGGGACAGAAAGGAGGACCCTGGGAGTTCAACTTGCGTGATCTTTTCCGCTGGTGCCAGCTTATGCTTGTTGACCAGTCACCAGGGTGTTACGATCCAGGCCAGCATGTATTTTTGGTATACGGTGAAAGAATGAGAACCAGGGAAGACAGAGAAAAGGTGAGACATGTATTTTCTTTCCTTGCTCTTTGGATTGTCATGAAGTATTTCTAAAAATCAAGTGAAGGTTTGAAGATGCCTTGCGATTCACTCACAGATATTACTTATCTCTTACGAAAGAAAAATAGGTTTGCTTCGAGTTTTGAAGTTTACCGCTTGTACCTGCTCCCCCTGAATTTAAAGTATCAGTTTAATATCAGTTAATCATCTACTAGTATAAAAGCAGAAAGCTGGTGTAAATGAAGGCAAGTATTATGTTGGATTTAAACAGAGCAAAACACAACACATTCTTGTGTGATTCTGCATTAAGTAATAATGTTCTCATAGGAGTGGCGGAGGTTGCATGCCTGTTTGTGGGGAAAGACAAGACACAGCAGAAAAGAGAGCACCAAGATATTGAGAGATTGTTAAAGCTATGGTTAGAAAGTATTTGTGTCAGTACAGGACATAAAAACGATGTCCTGTAATTCTGCTCTTCCCTGCCAGCTTTTTTAAATTGTTCTGGCTTGGGTTTCTTGTATTGACTTTTCTTTATCTGTCACTTCTTTCATCTGCCTGTCAAATTGCTCCCCTCATTCTGTTAAATTCACTGCTTAAAGTTCCTCTAATAAAACACACTCACTACAGTTGTTATTTTACCTTTGCCTCCACTTATCCCTCTCTTGCCTAGAAATCCTTGTTTTTTGTTTAATTTCACAACATTTAAAATGGTATTAAACTAAAAGTCATTCAGACTGTAAAACTGAATGTACTCATTGTGTGACTGAATGGTTTTCTCATGGGTTTACTTTCCCCTCCCTGTAATATTATGATAGTTTTATGTGTTATTAAAGAGGTGATTTATGGAGTGACTTCTTTCCCAGTATTTTGTTAAAGAGAAACATTACTTACAGTATTTTAAGTCGAGGGAAAGATTGTTAATGAAGGAGCTGCTGTGAACAGCTCACACTCACTTAAATTGCTTACTGCAATTTGAATGAAATGGCACTTGTAATTAAACTCTTAGTTACTGTCACATGGCTGTGGGGCTGAGAGGGAAGACTACTTTAGAAGTAAATCTTTTAGAACAGTGGAGAACTTAAGACTGATAAGTGTTTTTTGCACTTTCAATTGGTTTAGGTTATATCTACGTTCAGAGACATTTTTGGCCAGGAGGCTGATGTGTATACGGGAACCAGAGAGTTTCACATCACTCCATATAACGTTCAGGTAAGCTGTTGACAAGAGGTTTTGTGGGTGGAGAGAGAAGGTGGTGACTTGCACAGCTGAGCTCCCATTTGCCTCTTTGAGTACTCACCCATGTGTCTCTCATCCTTTCCAGATCGGTTATTCAGTTCTTTCTCGTGGCAACTATATTCCTCGTCCGGGCAGAAATCTCTCGCTTCTGCATCATTCACTGCAGTCCCTTGAGTTCATAATGAAATGTGTGCACATGAGCTGGATGGTAATCCTGGTGGGCCCGGCAGCTGTCGGCAAAACCAGTCTTGTTGAGCTGCTGGCCCATCTGACTGGGCATCGACTAAAAATCATGCCAATGAACAGTGCGATGGACACAACTGAACTCCTGGGTGGATTTGAACAGGTGAATAATGTTTTGGTAATATGGCAGTATTTCCCTTCCTATGTAACAGTGGCCAGTCCACTGTGGTCATAGTGTTTAAACACTAAATGGAGCCTCAGGCACCAGTCTTCTGGATGAACTAACTCCGTAATGGTATGTTCGTAGGTTGATATCAATAGGCCATGGCAGCGCCTGTTGGAAAAAGCAGAGAATACTGTGAACACGCTAGTAAGGGACAGTCTTCTCCTGACAGAAATTTGTGCAGATGATGCTGAACTTTTGTTGCGTGCTTGGAGCAGTTTCATCCTGAATTACAAACCCAAATGGCTGGGTGAAGGAGGTAGAAGTGTCACAGCTGAATTAGTGAGCAAACTGGAGGGAATACTTGTACTTACCCAGCGACTAAACAGCAAAATAAATTCTTACTCAAAAGCAGGTATGTGTGGTGGAAGATTTGAAGTAAGTCTGTATGTTCCTCTGATGAAAGTAAGAGAAATATATAAATCTGCAGTGAAATCTTGAGAAAACTTGGGGGGTGGGGGAAGATTGAAGGTTTTTGTGTGTTGTTTCCTACTGCGTCATACTTTCCCTACAGCTTAGCTTCTGAAAAAGTTACATTGATGATAGTTCTTCAGGTTTACTTTTTGTGGTAGAAATTCTGACACATGATGCAATACAGCTTTTATCTTGTATTCCTAAGGGAATTTGGATACTCTGTTGATGCATCTGTTCTCTGACACATTGATCCAGCTGAATAAAGTAACGCATAGGTTGCTTTTCTATATGGCGTTAATATCCATCAGACTTCACCTATCAGGGGGAAAAGATGGGGTTTATATTTTTTTGTGCTTGCAAACTTGCTCGGTCCTCATGAACATGGGAGGCTGATTGAAGAGTTGGAGCCTCTGCTGTTTTGTTCCCCTAAAGAACAGGATGCAGGTATGTGTTGACGGGGGCAGGAAGCCACCCCAGTAGTGTTGATGTAAAACATGCTTTCTTTCAGAGTTTGCTCACCTGGTAGAAGAGTTCCGGCGTTTCAAGCTGCAGCAGGCCCAGGCTGCTGACTGTAACAGCCATGGCACGTTTGAGTGGGTGGATGGGATGCTGGTTCAGGCCCTGCAGTCTGGAGACTGGCTGCTGATGGACAATGTTAACTTCTGCAAGTAAGAGACTTTGTGGCCTTGTTTCACCGAGTAAATTCCTTTACTGAATATTACCATATGATAGCAATGCATAGGAGCAGTAAGTTACATTTTCTGGACATGTCTTCCGTCTTGAACAGCTTAGTAGTTGATAGTTTTCCTGTTACCTTATGACATATTAATCAGCTGTTTGACTTTCAGCTTAAGACTGGTACCATTTTTATTTCAAATCAGAAAGGGATCAAACTGTTACCTTTTTATAACCATATAAATTTCTTTTGAACATAGCCCTTCTGTGCTGGACCGCTTGAATGCCTTACTGGAACCAGCAGGTGTTCTTACCATGAGTGAAAGAGGTGTGATAGATGGCACAGTTCCTACAATAGCTCCTCATCCAAATTTCAGGTACTTTGCATTTCTGCCTTTTTTCTCCCCCCTGATACCAAATAGCGGGTTTAGAAAAACAATGTCTGCAGTGAGCCAGTCTTTTGGTATTTTGAATGCTGTTCAGTTTGCCATGTACTGTAGTGACACTGTCTGTCTGGCAAGAAAGAAAACTGTGCTGTAATGAGCGTACGATAGAGAACTTAAGAGGCTTGACTTTATATCCCTGTTGCTACGCAGACTATTGCACTGAAAAATTCATAGCAGTATACCTCTGCTTTGACTCCATTTCTAAGTTAGAATTTCAGCACTTCCTGTCTCACTGTAACAGAATTGGAAACAAGAGCTTGGATTTTTCAGAAACCTGTTTTCACTTCACTGTATCTCAGAAGCAGTTTTTAATTGCTTTTAATAAATGTCTACTGATAGTATTAACTTACTTTGGTGTTAGATACTTTGTTTTGTAAATAGCACAGATTTATGATTTTAAAAGTCTATAGCTCAGAGGCATGGTGTAACTTTTTTTTGTAAGTAGGAAATGATAAAAGAGACATAGCTCATATACGACTGAATTAAAAATAATGCAATATATCAGTGGCTAGTTTCAAAGTATAAATATTCATACAGTTTTCTTATTTAAATTCATTAGATGTCTCTGGGTGTTCCCATATTTATGAAGATGAATTTACTTTATGGAAGAGCAGATTTGCTGGTTTCCCAAGTGGTAGTTTAAAGCTCTAAATTGCACCTTATGAATGTAAGGCAGCTGGACTAGATGATTATTATAGGTCACTTCCAGCTAAACTATTCTAATATCCAACAGGCTTTTTCTTTCAATGGATCCTGTTCATGGAGAAATATCCAGAGCCATGCGGAATCGTGGAATTGAAATATACATTCCTGGGGAGAATGATGGAAATGTATTGGACAATCTGGATTTGAAGTTACTCCTGCATAGTTTGGGTTTAGTGGGAGATAGCGTCTGTGATGCACTTATTGCTGTGCATTCAGAAACCAAGGCAGCAATAGCAGGTAAAAAAAGTGTTCAGCCTTTGTTAACAACTTGGGCTCATTACATACATTTGAATTATCTTTTTAATGTTAAAGCTTGGTTATTTTATTGTGTAATGTCCTGATATAAGTAAAGGCGAATAAGTATTATCAGGTAGTTTTTGTTGGTTTTTTGTGCTCTCAGGAAGTAGGCCCAAATCATAAAAAGATGGTTACTGGAGTGCTTTGTGCAGAGACGTTGGACACTGACCCAGTTGCTATAGAGAAGGCAATATATTCTTAGTGAAAATCAGCAAAATAAAGGGGTTGCACAACGCCTTTTCAGGTTGTTCTTTGGAGCAAGATGACACTGAGTTTCATTCATGTCAGCTGCTTGATGTCTTATTTTGAGCTGGTCACCTGTTATTTACAGTCTTGTCAGATTTTCTTGCTAATCTTGAGAAGAACCCATTAATTTCAGGACACAGGAAAATTCATTTAGCTTGGATTTTCCTCAGGGTCTAAAGTGGTGTTTGTCTTCAGAGAGTTAAAGGGCTGACAATTACTAAACATTCATATCACATTAAATGCTATGTATCTTTCAGGTTCTGTGTTGTCTTTGTCACCTTTGCTTCAGGCTGCTGTGTTAATTGTACAGCAGATACAAAGAGGCCTTGGATTAGCAAAGTCTTTTTACAGAGCATGTTGGGAAGTTTATGGCCGCTCACAACAACTGCAGATTAACCAACAGGTAAAAGTCCTGTATTTGAAAGCTTTTCCTACATCATCTAGACATGTGAAACTCTCTTTCTGAAATGCCTGAACAAGGGGCTTATCAGTCATTTTGCAGAAAGTGGCTAACTCTTTTGCTGCACAAGGGAGCCGGAGAACATCCAGCTGGACTATGAGGCTTACTTGGCTTTTTAACAGCTTCAGCTGAGTCTTTGGGATATTAATAGTAATGAATCTACAGCTTGAAACACTGTGCACACTGTCATCTGGATATAACCATATTCACTACCCATTTTAAACTGTACAATTTAATATTTCACTTATGGTTGGAATGTGTTAGTACGTTTATCATGTAGGCTATATAGTGTTTGTAGAACATTGGGTTTGTAATAATTTAACAATAAGTGCATGTAATGCAAGTGTTTGCTGCACTTTTTTTGTGGCTTTTATACTTGCTTGAATATGATTCTAAACTGCTTTTCGGTTGTTTATTGTAGGCTGTGTTAGAATTGGTTAAAAAGCATGCTTCATCTCTGGCTTCCCATGAAACTTGGGGTGACTCCTTGCTAGCAATGGGACTGTGGCCAGACTGCCTACCTACAGGTCTGTTTGCAGCTGAAGACTCGCTTCTTTCGACAGTCCAGAGTGATGCTCAGGTCCTAATGTATTGTTTGAGTAGACTAAAGCTTAAAAACTGCAGGTAAGCAAGGAACATTTTTTGTCTAATTAATAAGAATTCAGATATGTGTGAACCACTGGTGGCATGTCATTGTTCCCTGCAAAAGTTTATCTTGAGCAAATTGTGTGGGTAGAGACTGGGGTCATCATACTGTCCTATTCCTATTACCTTTCCATGCAACTGCTACAAATACAAATTTATTTACTGTTTCATTCTTCAGACCAAAATGCTCTATTCAATATTCAATAAGTACATTTGACCCATTTTGAGTTAGGACTAGGCATTTAGCAAAAAATGGGAAGGCAAACACTGATAAAAAAGGTAATTAGGAGCCCCAAATGTATCTTCCTCCGATTTCTTTCTCAGCTTTAAAAAATTTAGTACTTAATTGGTTTTAAATACACAATGATCATCTGTATTTCTTGCTTTCATGTCAACAATTATTAATTTGTTACTTTAAATCTGATAGCTTTAGGTGAAAAAAAAACCCAATTTCCTCCTTCAAACAGCTGCCTGAAAGAAGTCTCATGTGCAGGGGCTACATGCAAAAGCTCTTTTAATGATTTCTTTTGCAATGTAACTGTTAATTTCACAACATTGGTGCAAAATCTTCGTGCTTTGCTTAATGACCTGGTGTGGGCAGGTCCTGTGGTTTGCTTCCAGTGAAAGATCAAGCTGTGTAAGTTAGTACAAAGATATGATGTTAACCATAGCAATGTGCTGTGCTGTTTTGCTGGCTTCTTTTTATCAATATCTCTCCCTCTTCTATCTCTTTTTTTTAAAATTTACCTTTGCCTATCATTCCAGTGCACAAATCAAATATAATTTCTCAGTGAAATGCTGTGCATATTCACTTCTGTCACTGCATGATTTTTTTGACAATAGTGAGCTTCTAATAGTAGACACCCACAAGTGATTTGAGGTTGGAAACTAAAGCTGAATAAAGAGGAGATGCTACTTTGGAGCTGGCAGTTTGAGCCCAGGATTGCTGGACTTCAATTCTTTGTGTTTCAGGACATTACCACTGACTCTGCAAGATCTCCAAAAAATTATGCAGTCCACTAATCCCGAGAGTCTCAAATTCAGTGCTGTTGAAATAGATGCAAACTGGATGGATAAACTGGAAGTTCTCCAGGCTTCAGTGAAACTGTTCATAGAAAAGGCAACCAATCAAGATTGGTCATTGAGAGTGAAATGGCTTAACTCCTTAGCCAAAAGTCTGCCACAGGTGCTTGGTATGTAATCATTTAACTTTGCCTAAGGGATGATTCATTATATTTTCACAATCATAAGTCTTCTGTGAAAACAGACCATTAAAGTGATCTGATATAGAAGTTCTCAACTATCCACACTAAATCAAGGGCATTGAGGCTCCAGGAGAGGCAAAACCAAGTTATGCATATTAGGGAGAACAGGAGACTTTAGGCTAAGCATTGCCTTTTATTATTCAAGCAGCTGAGATGCTATTCTGAATGTCAGGCAACACAACTTCAGGAAGTAATTCACACATTTCCTTGTATGGTGTGAAATCTCAGACTCTATTGTCCCTAGATGAATAGGATTGCTTCCCCTTGATCTTGCTGTCTTTCCAGGCAGGTGTGTTTCTAAACTGGAAGTTACCTAGAAAGTTACTTTAAATGACAGGTATGCCTTTTTTTGTTTAACTGAGACCAAAGAAAAGATCAACAGTAGATGTATTGAAAGGAAGATTTGAAGGTATGAAATCATAGATTTTTCACAAACCATATTTTTGATATCGTTCATGAAGCATTACCAGTTTAACTAGAACTCTTTAATAGATTTACCTCTTTGGCCATGATATTCTGACAGCTTTTAAGACATCTCAAAGCTAATGCAAAATAAGAGCAGTCAACACGTCTAGCGTGCACACACAGATAAGATTGAGGATGCTTTTGCTGGCTCTGTTGAAGTCATTCATTTGTACTAAATGCTCTGATTTTTACACCTGTGTTCTCTTCCCTTCACTTACAGATCTGGTGCAGATTCAGCTGGAAGCAGGTGCAGTAGCCCTTGATAGTTTCTATGCCTGTTCCCTCTCATCTGGAGTCAGCAACATGATCAAGTTGCTACAGCCAACGATGACAGGTAGTTCTGAAAAAATTGCATATAGAACATCAATGCTTCCTTTATTTGTTCTTTGAATACTTTGTAAACCTCCGTAGGAAATGTGTGTACCCAACAAAGACTAAATTCTTACTTTACATTGTTTATGTTGCTAAAGAAATAACAATAAAGCCATTCTTGCTGTCTAGAACTGCAAATATGGCAATTAGATGTATTCAGAGTTATTGGCTGGGTTTAAACCGTGACATCATCCTATGCAAATTAGGTATAAGTGCTATGACTATGAATCCTGACTGCATATCTGTGACCCAGATGTATTCCTACAGCTGAGTTACGTGGTGCTCTTAAGAGTGATGCAGGCACCTACTGCTTTTCTGACTGGATATTTAGGCATCCTGGTTTTTCCCATCATTTATTTTGTTGGTCTGTCTGAAATCTATGTTGAGACCTATAATTTTCTCTCACTATTTATAGGGAGCTCAGGCCTATGATTTGCTTTGCAAGCTTGTTGGGTATTGACAGCTGCCTACAGTGGCACTGGACCCTTTACGGATGGTCCTATGTGCCTCGCCTGGACTATGAAGAAAAAGGGAGTTGGGCTTCAGTGTCCAGGCTGTCTTCTTGGGTACTCTGACCCCTGGGTGGTTCACTTTGTGTTGTGTTTTACAGAACCTGCAGTCAACTTAATGCTTTTCTGTTTGGATATCTTGAGCGAGGGAACTTAAGTCTCTGCTGTCTGTTCTCTTAGGCTTCCTTCTTTCTTTCCCAAATGTTCATAGGCAGCAGGATAAAGGAAAGTCCTTAACTGTTGTCCTGTCTTGTCTTGTCTGCCTTCGCAGATGAACATGTGATGCCTCTGGATCCAAGATGGAATATGCAGTTTTTGGATATCATTAGAAATTCAATGAATTTTGATACAGAAATGGAACACACAGATCAGCTCCTAATCCTTTTAAAGTCTGTAGCAAATCGGTAGGTAACAGAAAAATCTTGTGAAGATTGCCCAATCACTGCTGTGCATTGCCCCATCAGTGCTGTATGTATCTGCCAAGTATGTTTTTAGATTTTGATAGATGTGATGTAAAATAACAAAGTAGAGGTTCTGCACAAGTATTCAAATTCTTTGTTTCTGTTCTCTGTAGATGCAGGCTAAACCCAATAACTAAATATAGGCAGCAGAGCTCCAGCATTCTATGTAGGCTGGAATACCTCAAGGACAGAGCAGAACTCTACAATAAAGCATAAGAGAGGCAGAAGCAGTGGTGTGAAATCTCTGCCATAAATAGTTGCCCTGCTTTTGGATTTGGACTGCATTTGCTAATAAGAGCAAAAAGTACAGATTTTGCTGTTACAGTATGAGGGAGCAGCTGCTCACATATCTTACAGGTGGTGGTGGTGCATCTGTTTAGTAGCTCACTACTTTTTACTTCCTGGTGATTGCTGAAGGCAGAAACCTGCTGTGCATGAAGCTTGCTTCTGCAGAAACCATATTAAGCAATTAGTTATGCTGCACTTGATTCTTGTTTCATAATACAGTGAAATATGGGATGTCACTTTGTAGTTCAGCATTCTCATAAGGCAGAGGCTTTAAAATAGTACTGAATTGCTAACAACTTTATTTTTAATTCAGGGCAGTATTATTTCTTGACCGAGAAAAAAGAAGCTACATTGAGAAGAATTTGATTACCAGCAAGAAGCCAAGAAACAGTGTTTTAAGAATGTCTCTAGATTTCCGCAAAGGTGTGTTGATTTCCACTGTTGCTTTTGGTCCCGTGCTCCATTTGAAGTGTGGTTAATTTGCACTGTTATGAAATGTGTAATTTAAATAGGGTGTGTCCTGAATGTGTGAAGAAGGATAGTGTAACTGTACAGCAGCCAGATAAGGACTAATATGATATGTAAGACATTATTCTCAAATTTGATATACCTTATGCTTCAGCATTTATGCCCAGTCTTTACCTAGGTAATGAGTGAATGTAATTTCTCTCTTAATTATCTAAATTTTAAGATGATGGTGGAGAGAAATTTGAATAGCATTTTGTCTTTGTCTGGTAAGAATAGCCAGGTTCTTCAGATGTGCTTTTGTTCTAATCTGCTTTATGTAAGTAGGATGTTTGCTCCTGAAACAAGAGGAAAAACTTAGTGATGAAGTTAAAGTGTTGCATCAAAGCAATTGATCAGTGCTTCCCTCATGGATTATTTTTTTTTTATACATTAAATATATAGAGGTAATAAAGTTGTGCAAATAGTGAAGGTCTACTTTTATTGCTTCAATTCTTAGATCTTTTCAGGCTTTTTTTCCCCAACCATAGCAAGAATTCAGTGATCAGAAATTGACCCTTATGTTATGTGATGTGACTGGAATACTTAAGTGTTTCTCCCTTTCTTTCCCTCTTCCCCAAACCTCAGATCCAGGAAGTTACACCTGTCTTCCTCATGCAATCGTGGTCAACCTTGCTGCTTTCTTCGAACTTTGGGATGCCTTTGTATTTCACTGGGTGAAGTCTACTCAAGTGGCCTTAAACGATGATGACATGCATGATGTTAGTAGACTTTTTGTATTACATTTATGGAAGTTAAGTGAAATGAGATTGCATGCAGAACACTTTTTAGTTTCAGGGGCCAAGAAGTGCTTCTGTTGGCGTTCAGAATATGCCCAACACCAAGCAAATATTCATGTTTGTTTCAGTAGCTATATTTGTGCTCTGTCTACTTACTTCTTCTGTGCGGAATGCAGATTTTGAGCCATAAAGAGATCTGACAATGACATTGTAGACTTGGTGCAGGGATTGCATGGCCGGTAGAGCCACGTGGTATTTTTTAGAGAGCATATAGCTCAGTACTGGTTGTGTAGCACTAAACACAAAGCCTTATGTGAGTCTGAATTTAATGCAGGTGTTGGTGGTTTTGCTTTTCTCTCGCTTGAAGTACAAAGTATTCTGTAACATGCAGCATTGAGAAAACTGTCACCTTTTTGACTTCTTTTTAGATATTATACTGCTTGCTGTGGCGTGACAGGTTCTGGGCAGTCTCTGACACTCTGACAGTGGATTCACCAGGGTTGTCACTTCTGTCTCTGCACTGGCACTGGGTTATGAAGCATCTAATTGACAGAATTCCTCAGATGCTTATTGGATCAGATGAGCACAAGTGAGTAGCTTTGATTTGTGTTTCTGTTAAATAATTGTACAAATTATTTATGGAGCTCTGTATGTTTTCTTACTATTATAGCTAATTAGCATTGTTTAGCATTAGCATCCAAATTGTGTGCCATTAGCGATGCAAGTACAATGCGTTAAATAGCTGCTCATTTTTGAAATTCAGATTTCTTAGCAGTGGGCTTGCCCAAGTGATCATCAAAAGTTCTTATCCTTTGGGGGATGGATAAGAGAAGGGACTTTCCTTGTGCATCCTTTTGCCTCGTTTCTCAAAATTCTAATTATTTTTTTTTTAATCTACAAGGGTTTCCAGGGAAATTCATTCTGTTTCTCAGCACATTCAGAGCTGCTTGGCCAATCCTACTGGAATTTCTGCCAATATGAAGGTATTACAGAAGTCTCTAGGAAGACCTCTTCCTTTTAAGGTATTGGTACTCTGTTTACAAAAAACCCACTTGTATTTACAGTAATATCCAAATATGCTTTGAAATGACCGCGAAGATTTACAGCACTTGCTTTCCAGGCTAGCAAAAATAGATTCCTTTTGGACTTGTCAGATTGATTAACATATACTGAAATTGTCTTTTTAATGTACCTTTTTTTGGGGGGCGGGGAGGGGTGGGGTGTGTGTGTTTTGGTTTGGTTTGGGTTTTTTT
>JBCJKH010056637.1:22788-48097 GCA_039877255.1 Loriculus beryllinus
CGATCTTGTACCTTTTTTTGGGGGGCGGGGAGGGGTGGGGTGTGTGTGTTTTGGTTTGGTTTGGGTTTTTTTGTGTGTGAAATCTATCAGTTATCCAGATAGCACTTCTGCTGTTAATTATGCTTTATATGGGTAGCAGTCATTTGATACTGGGTGGTGCCAAGCATAAAAATACTACTTCTTGCTCTGTTCTGGGGACTTGTAAATACCAGTATGCCAGTTGCTTATTTAGTGAATATATGTGTATGTAGACTAGACCATGTACTTACTTTTATACAGGATAGGACAAGGCTACTTTATGACTTACCAAGACAAGGCCTCTTAACTTATATCTCATAGTAAATTCTTCTGAACAATACAAATCCCTTTATAAAAGCAGGGCCCAACTAGTCATGTAGGTGGCTCATGTTGGTGATTAGTAATGGGACAGAGGTTTTTATGACCTTATTTCTCAAAGATACCAGCTGTTCAAAAAATGGGCAGTTACTTTGTGCGTCTCTGAAGAACATTTGCTGCTTTCTGACAATTTTGGGAGATTTTTCAAGGCATCCAAATGTATTCAAATTGCAGGTGTAAACTTTTAAATGACAGTAGCTTCTGGCAGGTTCATTATTTTGTCTATATAGGGCTCTTAGTTTAGGTAAGTTGCTCTGTTGAAGTATTGTTTGCGTAATCTGTATAGTTTCTTCATGAAGGAAGCAAAAGCAAAACCCAAAACTTGACAAGGAGAATTGTAGCCAATTAGTTCAATTTCATTCTTCCTGCTGTATTGAGTAGGACTACAAAAGAATTGTTAAGTTGTTGTTGCAAGTTAGTTTATATATACTTGTACTTGAGTCAGGTGTATGTGAATTTTAAATACTAGTTGTGACTGTAGTCACAGATCTTGTTTGTTGTTTTGTTAGAGCTGCTGAAACAAAATGTCCTTTTCATGTTTGCAGGATAAACTGGGCATGGAATGTTTTTCTCAGTTAAAAGTTCTCAGCAAACCACTTAATATCTTGGAGCTAAGATTGGCCTTTGGAGAAAGTAGATGGCAGGAAAAAATGTGCTGTCTGAAAATTGCTGCTACTGGATGGAAGATGAAGAAAGCACTGCTGCAAGCTGATGGCCTGATAATTAGAGCAAATAATTTAGAAGATGTTAGTCTGGGTAGGTAACACTTTTGAAGAGGATGATTTCTGCCATCTCCATTCTTTTTCTTCTTATAAAAATGGAAGGATATGAAATGTTCACTGGCAAGAAATACAGTACATGAATTTATGTGTCTCTTGCACTCTGTCAAACAGGTCAACTAAAGACATTTTTGAAAGCTGTACATTCACAACTGAGAGCAGAAGGAGTCATGTATAGTTATTCAGAAGAAAGGTTTTCTGAAGATACCGTCTCCAACCAGATAGACCCTGCCTTGTTAAACCAGCTCTGCAGTCGGGTTCAGCTGTGGCCTGCGATGGAATACCTCAGCGTCCTCTGGCAGTACAAACTGACAGCAGATTGTGTGGCCAAGGCTTGTACAAGAAGGTGAGAGAACAGCTGCAGAAGGAAATCCTATATTCCTTTCATGAGGTTCAGAATCCCTACCTAAAACCTGTAACTTTAAAAGTGCTGTAACTTTTTAAAAGTACTTTACATCTGTATGTAAATTTGTATATGTGTGTACATATATTTTACATATATAGCTGTCTGTATGTATGTGTGTAGGTATATGTGGTGCATACATATGTTTATATATATTTATGTATATAAATATATAGTCACTCCTTTGCATGCAGAATTGCACTTGTCCATCTATAAAAGGTAGCAGCAAAAGAGTAGTTTAGTGTCATATTGAGAAAGTAGTTTTCCTCTTTTCTAACTGCACTGATGCACATATAGGAATGCTGATGTCCAAGCCCCCTTTGATAAACATATTAGACTCCAGAAGTTGCTTTATTAATGGTAGAATGGATTATAGGGGGATGAAAACTAAAACCTTGTGTTTAGTGAATAGTACGTAGTATTTTCCTTCTGGAAATACCTAATATTTACCTTTCACTGAAATAGAACAGTCCTTCATATTAGGAATTAACATGAGGATGTTTATCACCGTATTTCTGAAGGCTGTTGTAGAAAGACTGAATTAGACCTGATGATGGAGAAGGTACACTAGCAGCCATGCTTCCTTTTGTGTAAACTACACGCACATACTCATAGTTTAAGTTAACATTATTAATTTAAGAAGCAATAGTGTTGTTCTAAGGGGCCAAGTGTACTTATTTTTTGGCTATTTTGCCATTCCTTAAAAGAGAGCTCTTCATTTATGGATTTCAGTGAAAGTAATTTTTTGTACAATTAGACTCCTAAAATCATTGATTCACTCTTGAATTCAGCCAAGTTCTGATTTTCAGAAGAACTATAAAGCTGGAAGACAGTTTGTCCCCAAGTGTTTTGTATGTTTGGCTGAACATGTAGCTTATAGGTAGAGAAGATTCCACTTCTTTCCCTTCTTGTTGAATTTCAATTTTGCCAACCTTGAAGGAGGCAAATTTTTTGAGGGCTTGTTCTTCTTCGGTGTTTAAAATGCTGTCATTTAACCTCTCAGGGACTCTTAGTTACTGTGACTTCCTCTGCATTCTCAATTTGTTTTACTATCCAAATGATTTATTTCCTGTGCCCTGCTTACTTGTATTTGTTTCACCTGCTACAGGGACACCTGCAGTCAAGAACTAAGCGTATGTTCAGATCTAGTTCAGCTTATAACTTTTTCCCTGAAGTTGACCCCAGCTGCCTCTCACCAGCTGTCTGGACTGTGGCACTTGTTACACCTTAACGAAGTAAGAACAAATTTTAGTTTAATTAGTCTTGCAGAAGTTTGCAACAGACTCTTCAAAATAGGTATATCTGTGTCAGACTTTCAACATGTAGTTTTATTACCTGTGCCTGACAGTAATTATTCCTTATTTTAATGAGAAAGGTTATTAACTGTGAGCACGCAGAAAACATAATTAAAACATGACATTAAAACATAATAAAACACAGTGAAGTCTTAAATAGCATAACTCTGGATGGTCTAGTTTCTTAGTGTTGTTTCATTCATCCACCTGTGACTTCATGAAAAGAGGAGATTGAATGGCAGGTGTCAGCCTGCTTGTATCTGTGTATTCAAGGTGATTTTATGCTGAAAAATGCTTTCCTTTGTTCCTGTGCCTCTAAATTTGTTAGTTTGGTTTTTTTTAGATCTGTGTCACAAATCAGATAGACAAAACCAGTTATTTGATGCTTTTTCTGTAGAGCACTTAGTATGTCAGAGAAGTTCTGATTGGTTAATATTAGTTCTGATACAGTGGTGGTTGTCTTCCCACAAAGCTCAGTAAACCATCAAATTCACTTCAAACGCTTCAGAGCAGAACATTGGGTAGTTTTTACCTGTTTCATGCTTATGCAACCTGGTGTATTGTAACAAAAGGTTGCACAGTCATAGACTGGAGGCTTTTTTCTGAAAACTTGCTCTGTATACACGCTGCATGTTTCACAGGAGGCAGTGCAGACCTCAGGTCTACTCTTTGAGAAGAGGTGCAAGCAAACACTATGTGAATTTGAAAAGGATCTTGAGGAATATCTTGTACTATCCCTACTGAAAAACTATCATACTTTTTGTGTGTATATGTGCTTGATTCTCTTCTGCTCCCTGTAACTTATTCTCAGTTCTAGGTTTCTCTCTCTCTCCTCAGATATCCCATGATGAAATGTCTGTTCTGTCATCTCAACTAGTTAATGCTGCATTAGCATCTTTTTGGAGCAGTACTTTCACCACAGACCCAGACTACTGGTTGACTTGGAGGCCGCTACCTGCAACAGAGGAAAAGAACTTTTCTAAATCCCATATGAACTGTTCTATGAAGGTTTGTCTCTTCTGACCTATCAAACAATTAGGCTGAATACTCTTTTATTAAATACTTCAGCAGCTTTCTAGAGCAATACTGTAAGTTCTAGCATAGTCAGTGCAAGTTACATCTGAACAATCTAACTCTTAATCTCTTAATTTAGGGCCCAGGTATTTTGACCCGAGCCGTTTTCTCAAAGTGCTTGTTTGAAATTCTAACTAGCAGCAGCAAGACAAGCCAGTGGGATGTGAGTGGGCTTCCTGTTCTGTCATCATCCCATGTGACACTGGGAGAATGGATGGAGAGAGCACAGCAGCTTCATGAAGTCAGCACAGCAGTGTGGACCAACCTGGCTGTGTCTTCGATAGCAGATTTTAGGTATTAAAGCCTCTTGTGCACACATATCTTACTTAAATCAGGCATGTTATAACAAGCTTGCTTACTTACTATGTGTAAACTTTTCTTAATCCTTCACCTTCAGACACACAGATGCTAAACTACAAGGAATAGTGCTAAGCAGACAGCTCTCTGCCCTGGCAGATCTGGTTCCAGTGGATCTTCAAGGAGAATTTTTGGAGTGCTGTGAGAAGCTCTACATCAAGGATCCTGTTGCATATGAGTACCTTCTCAAGATACTTAAAAGCATCATTGATCAGGAGTTGCTTCCTAAAGAATTTGTGTTTCTCCTGCTCACTTGCTTGCAGCAGTTTTTTGGGGAAGGGCTTAAGGATTTACCAGAGACAGCTTGGCGAGGAAGCCTCTGGGTGAATATTGGTTTGCTGCAGATCCAGGTGTGGCTTCCACAGACCAGGTTTGATCCGGCTGTTAAAAGAGATTACAAGCTCAAGTATGCAAAAGAAGAGGTGAGTGTGGAGCCGAGTTGGCTCTTACCACTGTAATGTATAAAATCAATGCAAAGGAGTTTGGCTTGGGTGTTCCCGAGCAAATATTTGCTCATGATTTTCAAACTGTACAGTTAAAACTTCTTTTGATGTCCAAGGCGATATACCAGAACTTCCGTATGGTTTATTCTTTCCTTTTCAGTTACACCAGCTGGAATGTGAATGGAAAACAAATGATTTCGCGTCCCAGCTGCATACAGGAAAAAGTATTGAAGATGAAGCAGTCAGCAACTGTATTCATCCCCATCTCAGGTAACATCTCAGACAATTAACTCTTCTCTTTTAAATTGGAAATTTCATCTTCAGGTGCTTGGGCTTCAAAGCTTTTCTCCACAGCTTTACAGCATTTGTGTTTTCTATGGGAAGTAAGGGTTGCTGATTTTAAAGTGGCAGTTTGGATATTGAAGTGGTAAAAACACAGAAGCTCTTCACCTGCAGTGATTAAGGAAGTGCCTGTACACACTTTGTACTGCTATAAATACAACAATTAAAGCAGCAGCCTTTATATCTTGATAAAAAGCTATGTAGGGAAGTGAAAATAAAACCATACATCTAAATTAAGGTAGTTTCATTAGCATGTGACAATGTTTGTTAACAAACTGAAATAAGATGGAATGTGTGTCTATCACTGTAACCCTTCAAGGCTTCGATAGAGGCCAGTGCTATTTTGCAGAGTTTTTGGAATGATTGTACTCAGTAGAAATCTCCAGTATATTTTAGCAACAGCCTTTGCCTGCAGTGCTGTGGGTGAATTAAATTTCTTACCACATAGAGTACACTGTTGACATTCAGAATTTGTAGCCATTGTTTTGTTGTGGTTTTTTGTTTGTTTGTCTGCTTTTGGTTTTTTATGTGAGGAACTTGAGGAAATTTTGAATGGACAGACTTCTCCTTTGTGCAGGTTTCCAGGTGTTCCTTGTACATGGAGATAAAAACTGAGTACTATTCATTATTTTCCACTATTATGGAAGTTTTTTATTTCAGTGTTATATGCATAGAGGATCTAATAATTCTGTGTGATTGCTTAAAGAGAATAACAGTCATTGAAAGCAAGTTCTGAATGGCTGAGTTTTACCAATTGCTTCCAGTAATACTACTTTTTCCTTAATGCTCACAGAGCTGTCAGGTAGGAAACAAAAAAAGTAATGAAAGTTTGTTGAAGTGGTGGAGGGAGTCCAAAATGGGGAAGAGATGTGCATATGCATGCTGTATGGGTGTCACTTTCTTTTTTTCCCTTATTTGCTGTGTCCTACAAGCTAGCACAATATTTCTGGTGCATCTTTTAATATATCTATTATGTTAGATATATATAAACATATTTATATGAAATAAGTTAATATGCTTAAACTGGTCAATGTTATTTCTTAACAGGCTGTTGCATGAAAGAATGCAAAGATTGAAGGAGCAAATAAACAGTCTTTCCAGAAAAAAGGCCTTCAGGCCTCCAGCTCCCCACTATGACTGCTTATACCAGGAGGCTCACCAGTACATCAACAGCATAGCACGGGTTTCTTCAGTCCAAGATCTTGCAGCCCGCCTTCTGCAGTTCCTCCGTGGGGAAAGACCTAAATCACTTCAGGCAATACAAAACCTGTTAAATGAAGAAGCATCTTGGCAACAATCACACCATCAATTTAGAAAACACCTGGCAGAGGACTATGCTATGTTCCCTGATGCCATCATTCCACTGCAAGCTGCCATCTTACAGTTGCAACATGGCATGCGATTAGTGGCTTCTGAAGTCTATGCAATGCTCAAAAGATTTGTGCATCCAGTTGATCTCAGCAACCTCCTCACTTCTTTGTTGGCATTTCCTTCTGTTGGCCGTGCCTTCCCCACTCACCTTGCTCGTGCAGAAATTTTATGCTCAGTGAATTCAGTTGAGGTCCTTCATGGACTCAAAAAGTTCTCTCCAAAGCATTCTGAAGGAGAATCTGAGGGAGTAGAGCAGCCCTGCCCAACTCTGGAACAGCTCCTTGTCGGTGCTTTGCTGCATCTTCAGTGCCATGTACTGTTCAGGGGAGAGATGGACCAGAAATCCCTGCAGCTTTTTAGACATCTGTGTCAGGTAACATCATAGCCTGTAATGGTTACCAAAGATTTTGTTTATATAAAAACACAACAAAAACCAAAACCACACACACAAAAAAGCAAAACAAACCAAAACCAGATTTGGTAGAGAGTTGATTTACAAAATAATTAAAAAAGGAGACCAGAACCTGGCCAAGCACTCTGTTTCATTCTGTTTTCTGTGGTTTTTCCTCACTGGCTTAAGAGGATAAGACACAAGTCTTCCTTCAAGTTAGATGGCTTTGATTTACACTGTTGTAGAGGAAGAAAGAGCCAAACGAGATATGAGCTGCCCCTTTGATAAAATCTGAGGTGATTTTGTATGAAAGCGTGATGCTTTGTGTTTCCTTAGGCAATTGTAAATGAATGGGATGAACAGGAGCGCCGTGCTCAAGAGCGGGAAGCAATGGAACACAGTTTGTACAGATACAGAAGTAAAAGTCATGGGAAAGGATTGACTGAGGAAGAGGAGGAAGAAAAAGAGTTTAGGAGGAGATTTCCTCTTCATGAAAAGGTAACAACTGTCACTCTGGAAAGAAACCCCAAAATTATGTCTGAAGTAGCTCCTGGAAATACATGCTTTAAGTAAAATGAAGTGAGACAGGTTTTCCTTCAGCCAAAAGAAAAATGTGGGGTATATTTTGATAGAACAGTATCAAGTACTGTGGTTTTAGTTTACTCTGCCTTCTGGTTGTAGGAAGGTTTTGAAATTAATTTCCAGACTTGGACCATACTGTGGTTTGCCTGAATAATCCCAAATTCCATAACTGAATGACAATATCATTAGTTATTTGTTGTAAAATTCTGGAATTTGATTCATTTTAGCAAGTAGAGTCGTTTGGGGGTTTATTACATGTGAAGAGGGCTGATCTCCTTAAAGTATTTAATCAACTTTAAAGTTGATTAAATAAAACTGAGAGGTTTTTTCAGTATTAACTGTCCTGTGTTACTGAACAACTTTTGAAGTGTGGCTTCACTAAGCAATGTTGTGCAATACAGAAAGCCATGAGAAAGTTGTGTGTCATTGTGTTGATGGGGAAGGGAGACATTAAAGGAAGAAATTATAATTGACTTTTATTCTCACATCATTTGCAGGACTTTGAAGATATCACAGCTCAACCAAGCCTCGAAGAAAAAATGGAAACTGAAGATCCATTGGAAGACCAGCTGGAAGTTGATAGAGCCCTTTTGTCCAAGAGCTCTATGCAAACAGTAATGATGGTTCATCAAAAGTTGTGCTTAAACTTTGCTCGATCGCTGTGGTATCAACAGAGTCTGCCTTCTCATCAAGCCAAACATTATTTCAGTGCATTTATTTCCTGCTATCAGACTGGTGCATGCCTGGTGTCACAATTCTATCCTTTAATTGGTAAGAGTGCTAGCAATATTTCAGATGTGCAGGTCTAGCTTTGTAATGAATTGTTTCAAATTAATCATATTGCAGGTCATGAAACAGGCATTTTATGGGAAAAGTGCATAAAACCAGATTTCATTTTTCTGAAGAATTTGCCCTGTGTTCAGAATTGTCTCAGTGGAATGCTTTGATTTTTATTCTTTTATGGATTTTTTTTCAATTCCATTTGTTAATATATTAGACAAACACAGTTTAAGAATAAATTGAATAGTCTACTGCAGACATTTAACCACTGGATCTGCATAATCCTGTGGAAGATGATGTACTTGCAGAAATTTCCTAGAAGTAAAATTTGCAATTAAGTTCATAGAAGAATTAGTTTAAAATGGAGCTTCTATAATTAAAAAATAACGTGGTTTTTTTTCTCTGAACTTTGTCACATTTGATGTCTCCAACGTTGTTATAATAATGATTTACACATCAGGATCATAACTTCCCAAAGCAGAGTTATACTCCAGTTCTAATCTAATAATGTATATTTGTGCAGTTAAGAAAAAGCAGATAATGTCTGCTGTTTCTACAGTAACTTATGTTTATGTTCATGACTGAGGTGTAATATCTATGATTTTAATTTTTTGTCCATGTGTTGGGTGACTTTTTCGCAGAGCCTTGCTACTAATTTTGTGGTAACTCTTCTTGATGTGAATTTATACACAGAGGAACTGTAGTCTTCTGATAGGGTCACAGCCCACCCTTAGGATGCTGATTTGACTTTTATACAAAAATTTGATAAAATAGGGAATTTTAACTTTTAAGTATTTCTCTTTGTTCCATACTCCCATCTCATTGCTTATGTCTGGCATACTGTTATGTCCTTGTAATACATAACATGCTGAGGCTTGGGATACAGGAGAAAAATCCCCCACATCTGTTCAACTGATAGTACATGTAATGTCTTCCTTTTTGTGCTTCCTAGGTGCTGAAATGAATGATACTCTTTTGGGAAGCCAACTTCTAGCTAGCACTCTTCTTCACAATACCTTTTTTGAGGAACTAACTTCAGATCTTGTGCTGCATCAAGATGGGCCATATGACTTCTACCAGCATCCTAATATTCAGCAAGTCCGACAATGCCAGCCTGTACTTGATAGCTTTGCTAAAGAAGTACACAGGCTACTTCAGGAATGGCCAGAGCATCCAGTACTTGTGCAGGTAGAAAGACCTCAACAAGTGTTCGGGGAAAAGTGGAACATTTTTCATTTGGGTGTAAATATGTGTATAGACATGTGTGCGTATACACTTGCCTAAATGTTGTGTGTATTACTTATGCAGGAATTTTGAAGTCATTAGGTATTATTAACTATTCTATTTGAGTTATGAAATGTTAAGTGATGTTCACTGCCTGCTCCGATCTTACAGCATTAAGTACCCTTCAGTCTACTATACCTGAAAGATTCCTGAGGTATTTTGCTGTTTGGGCTTCTGATGGGTTTTTTTCCCAAAATTCTTTCATTGTGCTTTTAAATAGATATCTTGGGTCCCATTTATGAGGCTTGTGTGGCCCTTGGGTTATATTTCTTATACTGATGCAGAAACTTGGAATCGATTGAAACTCTTTGCATTAGGTCATTTGTGCTAATTTCCCTGAGTGCATTTGCCTTCACTGAACTAGCGAGCTTATACTTAAACAAGGAAGCAGTTTAAAATTAAAGAAATATACATACATACATGCATATATACACATATATGTATCTAGTCTTATCTCTTATGCTAATACAAATTAGCTGAACTTCATGACTGCTTCTGTTAAAGATCAGTTACTGTAGGTTGAATGCTTGTTTTTCATTCTGCAGCTGTTAGTTGTGATGGATAGAATCTGGAGTTTTCCACTCTCTAGTCCTCTTTCAAAGTTCCTGAATGGCTTGGAAATTCTTCTTGCAAAGGCACAGGTAAGAAGAGAGCAAAGGGAAACTTATATTTTATCTTTTATACTTCCTGTTCATATTGGTACCATAAAAACAACTGAATTGGTACCATAATAAAAACAACTGAAAACTGTCTGCTTGGCAGGATTTGGGAACCTGAACTTGATCCATGCCGTAAGTTTAAGGAGTAGGAATGTAATCCAGAATACTGCAAGAGTCTTGCCATGCAAAGACTGATTTCTGGCTTTGTACAGAGGTGAACTTTCTTTTTTTTTCCAGGACTGGGAGGAAAATGCTAGTCGAGCTCTGTCCTTGCGGAAACACCTTGATTTGGTCACACAACTGATTATTCAGTGGCGTAGATTGGAGTTGAAGTAAGAACTGTCCTTCCCTGCTGCTTTTTCTTAGATACTGTAAGCTTCTGTCTCCATACAGAAACACATCCTAAGGCATAATTGCTTTAGTCATGGAACATGCCTCACTATGTGTTCCAGTGTGTTTTCTGGGTGTGCAGCTGTCCTAGTAGCAAGTGTTAGCAACTGGCCTGGCTCAGAATGAGCATGTCCAGCCCATGGTGACCCTATGTAGATGCCTCAGGAGGGCTAGAATCAGAACAGATAGCTTACAGTACTTGGTCCTAGTATTTTCCTAGTGTTCTTCTGTTTTCACCCCAGGATTTACTGAGCCCTGCAGTGTTTTGTCTTAACAACCCCTATTAATTTTCCCTTAAAAATTATTTTGTTAGTCTCCTGTTAAAATCATGTAAAAGTTTTATCCCACAGTATGCCAGGAGCAGGAATTCCACAAGTCTGTCTCAAGTTTCATGAAAAAGAAACTTCTGAACTTGGCTCTGATTGGTTTTGTTTTTACCATCCCTAGTTCCCGCACTTCTCTCATATTTAATAATAGTGGCAGAGCAGTGGTCCTCAAGAGTTAGCTGTGTATGTTAAGTATACCTGCAGATTATTCCACCTTGTAAAATTTTCCATTAGTTTAGCAGAAACAGAGAATAAAGTCTGTGATGTTTTGGAGCCCAAACTACCCACAATATAGTTGCTTTTATTTTTTATTTCCTTTATTGTTTCCAGTTGCTGGTCAGTAAGTTTGGACAATATAATGAAGCAGCATGTCGAGAAATCCACAAAGCACTGGTTCTCCATCTATCAGATGATTGAGAAGTATGTTCAAGAACAGACAGAGGCAAAAACAGAAGGTAAGTGCTGGTTTTATTTGAAGGTATGGTGGAGTTCCAGCAATTACGAAGGATGCATAATTAAGGTCCTAAATGCCAGAGTTTGACAGTGCACTTTCAGATGTAGTTCTTGCCCTACAATAAATTCTCCTTGCCTTACATTAAATTCCGTGACAGTATAGTGTCTTCCACACAGAGTAGACTTAACGGCTTGGTATTTATTTCTGGAGCCACCTGTGTGTCTCATAGGGCCAACATTGTAGGTGGTGTAAATTAAAAAAGATTTCTGTAAAAAGCATCTAAAAGAAAGTAGAACTGTGTATGCCATGCACATATAAACGTTTCAAACAGATTTGGAGGGTAGGAGGCCTCCATCTGCAACTGGAAAAGGCATAATTCATATTCTGGCTGAACAGCTTTTAACATTCTGTCTGAAGCCTAAAGAATTCTTACAGTAAGTATGGTTTGGTACATGTTCTGATTAAATCTCTCTGCACGTGTTTGTTACATAATACAGAGGAAAGAATATAGCTCTGGGTCCCTTGCCTCTCCAAAACTGAGTGAAACTAAAGGTGAAAGTGACATTACCTGGCATGAGGCAGAGTTCTTCCAATCTCATGGCTAATTGATGCACTTGATGAGTTTCAGATCCTTGGGTTATTTTACATCTCCAAATGGACAGCTTGTCTTCTTCCACAGTTAGTGCTCTAAAGACACTGTATTCTGCACCAGATTCTTCTAAGATCTGTTTCTGTTTTCATGATTTGAGGAATTAAGGAACTGGCAGTGACTAATTTGTGGTATGGCTCATCATAACTGAAAAAAGCCATTCATTCACAGAGAATAAAAAGTAGTCTTTAAATACTGGATCCACTCATGAAACGGGCCAGCTTGGTCACTGTCTTACTGCTGCCTCTTGTCCTTTCTCTTTTGTTACAGTGTTTGTTGATTTGACTTATTAAATTAGAATTGTTCCCCACCCTATCCCTTTTCTATTTTGTTTTGAACCTTTTCTAGTAGAGACCTGATACTTAGTTGGAAGTTTACAAGGAGCACATAACAGTTTTCATGTAGAAGTTTGTTGGTTTGCTATTGGTTTGGGTTTGGTTGGGTTTTGGTTTGTTGGTTGATTTTTGATTTTGGTTTCTTTCCCACTTCCTGTATTTCTTGTGCAATGTTCAGGAACAGAGCAAATGGATCTGAAAACACTGGTCAGCACACTACAAGCTTTCATTGAAGGATCTACACTGGGAGAATTTCATGCACGACTCCAAGCACTACTGGTTTTCCACTGCCATGTCTTGCTGATGCCTCAAGTAGCAAAAAAGGGTAAGTTCTTAGCATTGCATGTGTCGAGTCTTCTTTACAACAACTTGATAATCAGCTATTCATGACTTTTCAAATAGTTCACTAAGCTCATAAATACAGCACAAGCCTATGCTGCTGTTTTTCAGTTGTTTGAATAGTGTCAATCAGTTTGCCCCGACTTTTGGTGTTGCTAAGCTTCGTAATTACAAAAAAAGAAATCTCCTCTGGATACTGGAAAATACCCTGTTTCTAAAAGAAGCTTGTTACTGTCTGTCCTTTTTAGACATTCTGTGCAGCATCCTGTGGAACCTATACAATTATTACAAGCAGTTTTTGGAGTGTGTTCAGGCCAGAATCACTGAACTTCGTCAACCTATAGAAAAGGAACTTAAGGTAAAAGGAAACTTCACTCAAACAATATACTGATCTAAGCAAAGGAACAGCAGAGCAGATATTATTTGAATTTGTATATAATGGCTCCACTGAAATCCATACCACACATTTTCTTTGGCAAGAATGTGCTTTTGAGGTGGGGGGGTTGGTTAGTCTCTAATGTTTGGTCAGTCCCATTTAGCCGTGGAGGTTTCTATGCAGTAATGAAGCCCCTTTGGATTTCGTAGCATTTGGCTGTGCAGCATAAACGCATATTAATAGACAAAGATGCCTACGTAATAATTTGCTCACATACTAAAATGTCCTGCATTTTAAGACTGCCAGATCATCATAGCTGATTAGCTTTAAAGATGAACTTTGATACTGAAATACTTCATTGCATTGATTATTTATTTTCCTAATAGGACTTTGTGAAGATATCGAAGTGGAATGATGTCAGCTTTTGGGCTGTAAAACAGTCAGTTGAAAAAATACGCAGGTAACTCAGAGCTTGAAATTAAGCTCCTTATTTGGAGCCTTCCTTCTGGAGGATTTTTGCGTGATGCTAGATTTTAATGCAAGAATGTTTCCTCTGCTCATAACACAGTGGAAATGTTTCTTTCCAGCAGCTGAGAGATTTCCAGGATTGTAAAACCCAGTGACATTTTTGCTTTCCTTTGGTATTTAGGACCCTCTTTAAATTCATGAAGAAGTTTGAAGTTGTTCTGAGTGAGTCATGTCGGCCTGCCTTGGTGGAAATTGGTAAGGAAGAGCAGCTGGACTGCTTGCAAAAGGAGGAAGAATCTGAGAACATAGAGACCAAAGTTCAGAGGCTAAACAGCACATTAAGAAAAATTCTGTCTGCTAGAACAGATATTGCCAAGGTGACTGTATTCTTTATTCTAAGTGTTAGAAGGATATTTTCTCTATTCTCATCTGTGTGTTGCTTTTCACTGATCTATGCAGAAAAATCTTACGTAAGTGTCAAATCTGAGTGTATCATCAACTTTTTGGTTTGTCTTGTGTTCAGTGTTACGAAACACTGCAGATGGGTGGAAATGCAGCATGGAAAGACAAGCATGTTCTGTATCGATTTGGCACAGTATCTGTGCTCTAATATAGAGATGATGGCAGTTACACATTTGCTTGCATACTGTCTGCAGCAATTAGTTCCTTCCCTACTAGTACAGTGATACGGACTGCTTGTTGAAATTATTATTACCCTTTTTCTTCTAACTAAGGACCAAGACAAATGATTGTGTAGCTATAAGGTTTGTGCATATATAAAATTACTTTGAGCCTGAATTCTGAAAAGGGAGTGCACTGCTTTGTCCTGTGTTTCCTGTTGGCTGACACAGCTTATGTACAGTGTACATTTACTTTGGACTAGCTGGTACATGGTTAATCTTACTCCCCATGCCACACATTTCAGTATGTCTCTTAAATTTTCCAGCTCAGAGAGGAAGTCAAGGATTTTCTTCTCAAAGTAGATTCCTGCTAATTTCCATTAGTTTTTATTAATAAGATGCAAGGAGAAAATCGTAACTCATCATAAGTTGGGGTGAGTGGGAAATGCTCAGTTACTCTCGGCTTCCAAGGCTTTGTTCAGTTTCTTCAGTCCAGGCGAGTGACTGATCTTGCTTTTGTCCTGTGACAGTCAGGAGGATAGAGTGAAGAGGCAGAGACCTGATGAAAATCTGATGTGTTCTGTTGTGGGCTTGGTTTGTTGGTGGTTTGTTTGTTTGTAAGCCTGTTACTGACAGTTAACAGGGTTATTGGTTTCGCTTGTTGCAGTTTCCTGTTGTCTTCATTCCTTAAACAAGGTGCATGCAATCCTAAATTGAACAGACCCTGGGGATTAGCTTTGGACATGGTGGGAATTAGTTCTGTTACTTAATAATTTCTATTTGCATACTGATTTTGTTGTTGTTTAGCAGTGCAATTAAATTACTGGAAAGTAAGTGATATCCTTATCCAATGCCCTGAGGGCATTAGTGATTTAGGTTAATGTGACTTTGAGCTTGGAAGGCTGAAGAAGCTGACCTGAGGCAGTGATAAAACAAACACCCAAGAGGGTGAGATCATAGCATTTTCCATTTGTTTGGCTGTTTTCAAAACTGATGTATGCCTGACATGCACATATTGTGATTTTCCTTAAATGCTGGTGCTGAACTGTTAACATGGGCATGTTTTGTGGTTTCAGATGAATGTAGAACTTTGCCTTTATTTCTGCAACAGTTTCTCTCGATGGTTAAACAACACAGCTTTTGGCATGTGTGTATAATGTTCTTTCTGTTTATTTTTCTCAGAGGGCCCTCCCAGAAGAATGTCAGGATGGCATTACATTCCATGCAGAATCTCTGCAGTACCGTCTGCCTAAGCTTACTAAAAAAATGAAGAAAATGTGTACAACAGTTACAGAAAATAATTCATTCTTAAGCCTGGTGGAAAATCTTGACCAGTTCACAGGTTAAGTACTCTTGTGACTTTTCATACCATAATTGCCCTTTGTAACACAAATGCAAGAGATCAGGAGAAAGTGTAGATATATAGCTCGCTTCCCGGACTGCCTTCCCCTGGCTGCTTTGTCTGTGTTTAATTTCCACATCTCTTACCTTTCTGTGTTGTCTTCTGTACAGGTGGTATCATTGTTTCTGTATCTGAACTGCAAAATTTGACATTTGATCAGACAGCAACTAAGGAGAAGCAGAAATCAGAGGCAAAACATATTCAGATGCAAAAGCAACGGGCTTTGTCAGATCTCTTCAAAAGCCTTGCTAAAACAGGTGAGCTTTGGCTAAAATGCGCTTGGTTTAACATTACAAAGTTCATGAGTGTTTTACTGATTCTTCCCATACATCTAAACCCACCATAATACTATGTTCTTGAAGTCATTGAGCCACTAATATGTAGAAGCAGTTCAGTCTCTCTTTCTCTTCTTCTGTTGACTGAGGCCTAGTGTGTGGGCCTTTCAAATACCTTCTTTTTTTTCTTACACTCCATTAGATGTACAACAGTAGCTTTTCTGAAACAGAAATCTGCTTTATCTCCAGTCCAAAGTCACTGCCCAGCTTTTACAAACAAGAAAGAAGCCAATTATCTTGTAAACATTCTCTGATCCAGAGCTGAGTTTAAGTTAGCTGATTAGAATGAGAGCCCATTTCCCAGTGACTGACAGACTGGCAGAGATGAGACTGGCAGAGACATGGTTGAGCCATGGAGACCTCATTGTCTGTTGATGGGGAATCGTTATCAGCAGCCCAGTCTCCATTGCTTCCTCCTGCTGGTCTTAAGGTAAAGGACCTATCCAAACTATTAATGGTTGTCTTTTACTTTGGTGTTACATTAAATTACTCATCAACTGGTTTTGCTCAGTGAGCAGTTCAGAAACCAGCAGAAGTAAGCAGTCTTGTTAAATAGTTATCTGACAGCATTCTTGTAAGTCATAGGTAGACATAGAAATTAAGGTGACTTTGCTTTTTCCCCTCCCTACGCCTTCTATTTGAAATGGAGTTTAGTGTTGTGGTGTTTTTCTTGGAAGCCATAGCATCTGGCCTGCAGTGATCCTAAGAACTTCTTGGAGAGGGGAGAGAGAGATTTCTGTTCCTCGTGATTTCCCTTTGGAAACATGAAGTTAAGGGTTTCAAGAAGGCATGATATTGATAAAAAGTTAAATAGTGTCACACTTGGAAAGTGAATGAAAACATAAACATCCTAAATGCTTTCTGGGAGGCTGAGGAGGCTACAGGTGTAGTTTTGAGTGCTTGCAGTTTATGATACTTAAATGAGTTGATGTGCACTGAGTAAATAGTTCCCAGAATATTACGGTCCTTTTTTATTTAGATGACTGCAGAGACAGGTGAACCTAAGTGGGAAGTTTCCAGTACATACACTTCTCCTGTGTATTTCCATTCACTGGTGCCAAAGGAACTAGCTGTTATTGCTGTGAAGTTTGTGCTGGAGGACTGACATTCCTTGATTATTTAATTAACCATGGGATTTGAATTCTTTACTGGGCTCTCTTTGGTTTCAGGTGACACCTTTACCTTCCTCTTTCATCAGCCTTTTTATGTCTTAAAAATGAGGTGGTAATTCCTAGCTCAGCTGTCATAAAGGATGATGAGAAGCAGTGAAAACTGTGGCTGTTAAGACTTGCTCTCCATTTTGTTTGGAAAAGTGGCAACACAACCTAAATAGCTAATAAGCATTTCTTACAGGCTCTGCTTGCCTTCAGGATGCATTGAAAGGAGTATTCTAATTGCCTTGAAAGAAATGAGCTGTTTAATCCAGTTTTAAAAATAGCTAAAATAGGAGAGCTACTTTAGACAGAGTTTTAAAAGTACATAGCTGTAACTTTCTCAGGCTATAGCCTGAGAAAGGTTCAAGGCTTTCTGTTTTACCTCTTGGCCACTGCCACCAACCTTGTTTATACACACAGGTCTATGTTTGTCTTATTTCAGCTGTGTTCAGCTAAAGGTAGTTAACTACGATGTTTTCTTTCATTACAAAACTTGCAGCATGTTCGAAGACTTGTCAAAATCAGACAGCATTGGGAAAAAAATCACATCAGAAGTTTTTGTATCTTAATGCCAACTGTATGAGTGACATTTTTCACATAAAAGAATTTTATGCGTAAAAGGATGTTGTATTCAAATGTCATTCCAGGTTTGTCATACCGGAAAGGTCTGTCTTGGTCCCGTTCAAAAGATCATCATGAAATGCTCTACCTCCATCCACTGGACTTGAAGAGTGCATTAAGTGTAGTAAATTGTACACATGAACTGGATGCCACGTATGTACACAGTATTTTTAACCCTTAGGTTGTATGAATTGCAGCTATAATGTATGGAATTTATTGCATGTGGATTTCGACTGGAATTTCTGGACTGTGATTCATTTAGGATTTTACATTGCATTCCCTTCCCTTCCTCCCATTACTTCTCAGTTTGAAAGTCTTTTACATACTATAGGAGCGTGTCCAACTGAGCAAACGTTTGGTTGTTTTGAGGTTTTTAGTTTATTTGGTTTTGATTTGAATTTTCACTTTTGACAACTTTACCCTCAGTTTCATTGTTTCTGTGAAGTAGATTTCAGTTAGCCTTCTACTGTCCAGCTTTGCCTGGCATGCTTTGCTAGCATTGTATTAGAAAGTAGACTGCTGATATTTTATTAAAGATAAATTGTAATTTACAAGATTACTTCATTGTTTCATTTTCATTGAATAATGGGATATTTCAGGAGAAAATACATAGATTTCAAAGTTGACATTTCTGGAAAAACTTATCTGTAGAAAAGATGTTCATTCATGTGTTTCCATGTTACTTTTCTGGTAGCAAGTGATTTTTGTCATTGAGACATGCTGCTTATTGTCTTACTCAGATGTAAGGGTTTAGTTTATACAATCTTTCAGCAAGGCCAAAATAAAGGCTCTCCTATCAAGCTGGATTTAGCTGCATGGGGAGAAGAAAAAAAAAATCACTATTCAAGTGTTAGATGATATTCAAAGATAGAGATTTTGCTGCTATTGTTTAGTGTTTGCTTAGTCTGTTTTAAATATCAAACATTTTCTTAAGACTGGAATACTTGTGGAGAAAATCAAAAACAACAAGATCGGTGTGTTTGCAAAATAACAAATCGTAAGCAAATGTGTTGGATTAACGAACTGACCTGGTAGTTCCTGTATGCTGAGGTACTGAAGTGATATAGCTCTCTAATATCAGACTTTCTTGTGCTCTGTCAGGCTGCTGACAGAGATTTCTTCTGCCTGGGACGGATGCCAGAAGTACTTCTATCGGTCACTTGCACGCCACTCTAGGCTTCAGACAGCATTGCTAGCACCTGCCAAGGTAAAAACACCGCAGGAAAAACAGAAATCCTATTTCTGCTAACTTTATTTTACCACCTTGGGCTGGAATTTTTTCATGGCAAAAAGGTGATGTGAGATAATGCTGTGTTCTGTAATAGGGCTCAAAGTATGATATTTTGGTACAGCATTTTTAAACCTGTTGGTTTATGAGTGAATGACACCAGTTTTGTTAATTAAGTCAGTGATCTGTTCAATGTACAAATTTGTCTCAACAGATACTGAATTGCTACTTTTTGTTCATGAAGAGAACTCCAAAATGATGAATCAAAACGTGTTAGGAAAAAAGCTATGATTAGTTGGTGCTTATGGAAAAAAAATCTTTTGAGATTTATAATTTGACATAATTGGACCCTGTGTCTTAACACAAAAAGTACCAATATATTCCCTTGCTTAAAAATTGGTCTAAAATCAAAAGAAAGAACAAACAAGCTTTGCCAAATCAGTGCCAGTTTTCCTATATTCTAGGGAGAAGGTTCTCTTCCAGATGTTCTTCTTCTCATTGTGCTTTGCTCCTTGTTTTTACAACATGGTCCTGTCAAACATCAAAGCTGGTAATGGCCATAAGTAGTGCAACGTAGCTGTGATCCGTTCTGCTCTGTTGTGAATATTTATTCTAAACTTTAAAATGGGATCCTTCCTAATAAAACGAGTGAAAGTAATTGGCAATAAATCTGGCAAAAAAAGTCGTGGCAGTGGTTTCAGCAGTTGTCATGTATGTAAAAGCTTTAGATTGTTATCTCTTTAGATTTTAATCATAATTTATATAAGGTAGCTTTACTATCAGAACTAAATTCCTGGTAAGAATTGCTGCAGGGGAAAGGGCAGTGTAATATCACTGTTATTGTAGAAGCTACCTGAAAATAGAATTTGTGAGCAGCATGTATAAGAGATGCAGAAAAGGTTAACATGAGGAAACTGTAATAACAGTGATTATTATCTGCATTTTAAGACTTGTTCAATTAAACCATAACCCTTCAACCTGCTCAGTGTAATGAAATGGAGGTGCAGAGAATGTTGTTGTCTGCTTATTCATCTAACTGTTCCCTCCCCCTTCTGCATCTGTTTTCTTTAGGATATTGGACTAGGCAGCATTGAGCGATGCAAAGGGTTCACTGCACATCTCATGCAGGTGCTTGTCAGGCAGAGACAATCTCTGACTACGTTGACAGAACAGTGGATCTTACTGAGGTATTCTGGATTTTCCATCATTTAAACATTGGGAAGGACTTTGACAGTAAGCAAATCAGTTCAAGAAAGATGGAAAGTAAAGTAGAAGAAAATAAAATTCTTGCCCTTTACTTCCCCATTTCTCTTCTCCTCTCATTCAACCCTAGATAGAAAAGGTTTGGGGCAATGGATGGGTTAGATATTGTTTATCCTGTCATTGCAGCCAGTAGCTGGGAAAAGAGATTAGACACACATGAAGACCATGACATAAATACAGTTAAACCATTAAACCTATAGATTGTTAAATCTCTCTGTTTTGGTATTGGCCTAAGTTAATTTTGGCTACGTTCTAGTTGTTGGTTTGATCTCGAGCAAATAAATTATTTGGATGGCACTTCTAGCCAAAATGAACAAAACCTCAACAACTTACAATGGAAAACTCTAAAGAGGTGGGAGGTGCTAGATCTTGTGTCAAAACTGTAGAAGGAAAAGAATATAGAAAATCTTTTTTAGTGTGGCTTTTTTTTTTCACTCCATTGCTTGACTCATCAGTTTCACGGCAGACTCCACTGTTCTACATATTTGTGTTCATCACTAATGTAATCCACAGAACTTCTTTAAGTTAGGACAGGAGCAATTTCCTTTGTACAGAGAAGGACATCTAGACGGAAGATTACTGATGCAAAAACAAGCTTTTTTTTTTGCTTGGAAAAGCAAGCAAAAAAACCACAAACAACCCCACAACCAACCAACCAAAACATAAAGTCCTCAACTTCACAGTTGCAGGAATAAAGAAACACTTGTCTGCATTGCTGTGACTTTCATTGCAAATCAGATTGTTATGAGCTGACTGTTACACAGCACTTCAGAGAATGAAGGTGTATCAGAATCTAATTTGCTTTTATTAGTGAAGGAAAACAGACAATATTTGACTATCAGACCAGGAATTTAAGGATGGATTGAAAAGATGGTTAGGAATCCCTGTTTTCAGGATGTATGTTCTCAAATATAAGCAATACTGAGTTAAATTCACTAATTAAACAAAGCTTTTCCTAGAAAAAGAAGTTTGACTTCCACTGATTCCATAATTCTGTATTGGCTAGATCTTTTATGAATTTAGTCTGAAGATTTAGCTGTTAAAAGGGAAATGTGACATAAAACTCAGTGATTGTAATTTTTTTCTTTCTTTCTTCTTGACTAGGAACCTCCTGAGTTGTATACAAGAGATAGATTCTAGGTTGACTGCTGACAGAGAATATAACGTAGCATTTCCTCCTCAAGGCAATATTCAGCACTGGACTGACAAGCTACAGCAGCTTTCCATGCAGTGCGTGATGGTTCTTGAGGAGCTGTCTTGGTTTATGCAATGCTGCCCAAAAGAAGAGTTAACAAAGTGCAGTGACAGTGAAAAGACAGATGCCAAAACAAACATTCTTCAGAGTTCAGGACCTGAAATGGGAAATGTTTTTATGGGAATACCTGACCTAATTCCCTCAGAGCTAAAATACTTGTCTCCAGTAACAAATGAGCAACTGCCTCCTGGATGCAGGATGCGAAATAAGGATGAGTTGTGGATGCAGGTAGCTACACAATTGACTGCAATGTTGACAAATGTGAAGGCAATGAAAGCAGAAGTGGACAAAATAAGACAACGGTCATGTGAGACCTTGTTTTATTCCTGGTGAGTTGTCTATGTGTGTGAAATAGAGTCTGTATGTTTTCACTTCATACAAGATGGGAGTCATCTTGAAAATCTTTGTCTGTGCATATCTTAAAAGTATGTTCAGGTGCTCTTGAAGCTTGTAGCTGTTTGTTTCTCCTGCAAAATGCAATTCCTGGATGTTGAAGCAAATGTACATGCCTTCTACTCCCCTGGCAAGTCAGAAAAATATTGGTCCATCTCAGTTTATCTTTCGTTTCCTGGGTTTTCATCCCCATCGTGCCTTAGTTAATGGAGTCAATTAATTAATTCCAAATGTCAATTTAATGAAGAAATTTTAATTTTGTAAGAAATCTGTAGGCTATTTAATAATAACCCTCTCATTTTGTCCCTGCTTCAGAGAGTGTATGTGGCATATCTACTTCTTGTTGGACTTTGTATTTAATAAATTCAAGATGGAGATCAGCTGCCTCCCCCGATCTGTGCCCCAAGAAAAGGTTTAATCTTACATTGAATGATTTGTCCTTCTTTCAGTGTTATGGGATTTCTTGTTGCAGGAAGGATTTTGAAGTTTGCACATCAGCTGTGAGTTGTTTGCTGGAAGTCTCAGCTCAGCTACAGGGCATAGAATCCCTATTTCTTCCAACGGGGGAAAACAAGCAAGCTGCAAATCAGATGGCCTTAATCAAGAGCCTAAACTATATGCAAGAAGAAGTTAATAATACATCTGCAGACTTCACAGCCTGGAGAACACAGCTTCTTGCTTCCATGTCAGAATGCAGTGGTAAGGACAATTTTTCTCTGCCCGTTGTGTAATTCAGATAAAGATACACAAGAATTCATTAGCTTGGTTTTTATAGAGGATGGCTTCATGTTCATTCATATATTCAGAAACATTTGATGAAATCATTTAGATATCCAGAAACACTTGATTAAATTCAAACTTGCAAAATTGAGTCCATACTTAATTTGTGCAGTAATTTGTTTCTCCCCCTCCCTCTTAGTCACTGTTGATGACAGATCTTACACCATAGTTGCAGGTCAGGATTAGTAAGGAGCTTTTACAGATTAATGGAGTAAAAATTGCATAGTGCTTACCATGCTCTTTGCAAACGGGAAACATAGTAACCTGTAATGTAATGTATTTCTGTCTAAAACTGCCTGTGTTATGGTTGAAAAGGAAATCAGTGGGCAGATGAAGAGTTTGTGGAGCACATCTCAGCAAAGGTGGAGAATGTTATCCGCGTTGTTCTGTATGCCATCCAGTGTTTGGTGGAGAGAAAACAGGAAGGTGGAAAAGAGGAAGAAAAATCTCCAGAGGGAAACGGTAAGTTTGTTCATCTACTTGAGGTAGAGGAGGAGAGTTTTAACTATGCAAACCTAAAAGATCCTTAAACTGTGTGTCTAGCAGAGGTACCAATACAGAAGGGAACTGCTGTTTTAATAGAGGTTGTTTATTTAAACAGGTAGGTATTTCTAGATTTGCTTTTTTAGGATGTCTAACTTAATTTCCGTATTTTTTTAATGTATTTCAAACAAAGAGGATGCAGCCTCATTTGATGTGGTTAAAGAAGGACATATAACTAAGCTTTTGGATGAAGATCTCTCTGCTGACCTGGATTCTTTGCATATGCAGAAAGTAATTTTGGCAGTTTCAGAACTCCTGGAGAACCTGAAATCTTATGGGGAAGACTACACTTCAGATAAACATATGGTAAAATTTCTCTTCTCAAGAGTTTTTTGGCTTACGGGCCTCAAGATTTGGAATTGCAAACTTTAGTAGTTAAACATACATCACTGCTTATTGTCCAGTAGCTTAGAACTACAAGCATGTAAGAAATTTTGGCCAAATATAAGTACTCTTCCATTGTGCAAAAGCTGGGTGCTCTTTTAGTAAGAAGGGAAAGTTTTAAGTTTTGTTTATTTTTGTGAAAATCTTAAAAAAAAAAACCTTCAGAAACCCTAGAAAGAGTATTTAAACTCACCTATTGATATTTTTGCTTTGAGCATCTGTTTTCAGTCTCTGTTGTCACACTCTCTGAGGTGCATCTCAGTATGTACATAATCATGTTTGACAGCTGTTCTTTGGTTTTAACAGCAGTTCTTCAACCAATCCTGCTATCTGATGGTGCGTCTAAAGCCCATGCTCTGCAAGTATGCAGACCTTATCCTGTTTTACCTCACTGTTTCACTGGCATCTCACCGGAGTACTGGAAAATTGCTTTCCGTTCTAACTAGCATTTTTACAGAGCTTGCCCAAAAGGTAAGTTATTAGAGATAACAGTGGATATATGGTATGCACATATTTAATATATACAAAAGTCTTAAGTAGAAAATAAGCCAAATGATGTACTTACTACTACAGAAAGTTTTGAGTTTGTTTGCTTTTGTAGGGGTTTTGTCTGCCAAAAGAATTACTTGAAGAAGAAGCTGGAGAGGGGGCAACACAGTTTCATGATTATGAGGACGGTGGTATTGGAGATGGGGAGGGCAAGAAGGATGTGAGCGACAAAATAGAAAATGAAGATCAGGTAAGTGGCATTGTTCTTGTTTAAGTAAAACTGAAAAAGCCTTTGAGGTCCACGTTGTAGATGTTTCAGGTAAAAGAAACATGAATTTACTTTCAGTCTCCTGTTTATGTTGGCTTTTATCTTGCATATAAACTTAAAGTAGCACAAAAATAAGTAAGCTTTAATATATAGGCAAGATCCATTGTAATTTTTGGCTTTAATAATAACGCAGATAGAAGACAGTTTTCAAAAGGGTGAAGAGAAGGAGAAAGAGGATCAAGATTCTAAACCAGACATTGAAGGAGAAGACAATGCAATTGAAATGTCAGAAGACTTTGAAGGAAAAATGCATGATGGGGAGCAGGAGAAAAAAGGTTTGGTTCTTCCACTATCACAAACTTACAAGAAATGTTATAGAAGAATCCAGTAATGGTGGTTATGTTTATATAATGAAGCATATACTGAAAAGTATTCAGCAGATTAGTGTCAAATAAAATACTGTCTGTCTTCACTGTCATGGCTTTGAAATGCAGGGTGCCGATTCTCCTTCCTCTTATGAGCTGACCCATAGATGCATTTTAAAATCGATCACTGACTTTATGAAGCTGTTGAAAATCACAGAGTACTTGAGAATATGTCTATTATTAAGTTCAAAACATGACCAATCAGTTACTGCTAACTTTTTAGCAGTAAGAAAGTTAACTTTACATTTCTAAAATGGAAAAAAATAGCAACATTTGGTAGACTTATTCAAGTTGCTGCTCACCCAAAAGGCAGCAGTTCTTCACTTTAAAGGGTAACAGCCTGAACATCTTAAACAAATGTGGCTTATAAATTATGGTAATGTTAATTTACTTCCAAATCTCTGACAAAATGCCCGCACAAGAAGGGAAATTCCCAAACTAATACACAGATAAAGTGGAATGGATCTTCCCCCTCCCAGTAATGCCAAAACATTTTGAAAATGGAGCACAGAGGGTAAGGAATAGAGGTTTAAATCATCCAAGTTTTGCACCTGGGACTTGTTAGTCTGAAGAAAAAAATGCTGTATGTTCCCTTATGTCCAAGAGGACACTCTGAATCACATAATTGGGACCCTGCTCTTCTGGGTGTTACTGCA
>JBCJKH010056638.1:0-19658 GCA_039877255.1 Loriculus beryllinus
GAAGTGTATAGCAATTACACTTCTTTTTTCCCCTTCCTCAGGTGGCCAGCCTATGAAGGAGACATTCCCTTACATTCCCAGCTTCCCCACCAGACTATTTACAGCACCATTTGAGAGTTCTTAAGGTTCTGAATGGCCTTTGGGTACCCTTGAGACCTGCCTGCTGATTGTGATAGGGATTACCATGTTGGTACACATGCAGAGTGTGTTTTACCCATGCCGTCGAAAGGACTATAGATCAACATGTCTGGAAAACACCAACAAGAAAAGAAACGCTAGCAAGGAGGTGGGGAAAAAAAGGTAACAAGAAGGTTAAAAAGCAGCATATAGAGGTCTGGCTTTCTTTTACACATTGAAATCTTCTCTCAAGTTTGTGTCTAAGTTCAAGTCTCAAATCTCAATTTCAGCAGAAAACCTTCAAGTTTGAATTAGCTCAAAAAGGCTGTTTTGCCACCACATCTAATTAGGCCCCTATCACCAAAGGACATGCCAAATATCTGAAGTAGATTCTGTTTAAGAGCTAAAGCAGTACCAGTAATAGTAACAATTCCTGGCTGAGTCACATTTTCATTTTAAGCTCCACACATTACCCATTCAATGGGTTTTATTTGAAAATTGTTATTGTTGAAACTTGTTGGATTTTTTTATAGTATCTCAGATGAGTAGGAACAACATTTCCTGTACTACAGATGAGATGCTGCTTTGAACATTACAGGGTTTTTCCTTCCTCCTTCTCCCAGCCTTCAGACACCTCTATTGGTGGGAACTTTCCTTGCAGACTCCGTCCTTCCCAAGGACAGACTTGGAGAAAAGGCAATTCCCTCACACAGGTTTAACACCGACCTGGGGCTGATGAAAATGGTCGTTTGGGTGTAGTATGTGAGCCCATGGAGGCGCAACCAAATGTCTTCACTCTTCCTCTTGTAATCTGATACCTGGCTTTAGCCATCCCTGCAGCTCTTGAATTAGGAACGGAAAATATGAGAGCTCTGTTTCACAGCAAAGGTTCAGACACAGGGGAAGGAAAAGAAAAGAGACATCTCAGGGCTACTTGCAAACGGTGTTTGCTTTACGCTGGACTTTAACACCTGACAAGCAACAACACATGCAGGCTCTGTGTACCCACACATACCTACAGCCATGCTACAAAGCACTGTCAGCTGGTAGTCGGAAGCCTGAACCCAAATCAGGCCTGAAGCCTTATTTCTAGCCGTTCCCTTCACTTTGTACCTCTCTGCTCCAGCTGCTTTGGGTGCAAATAATGACATTTAAAAGCAAACAGCTACCGCTAGCTGCTGAGGGAATGAGACATTAAAGATGCCAATAGCTGCTTTCTGCATTACTGCAGTTTGTCGCAAGAGTAGAACAGGATGCTGGGCTGAAGGCTTTGTAACAGTGTCATCCCTAATCATCATGCTCATCTTCCAAGTCCTTTGACAAACGTTTATAAAGCATCTCTCTAGTTATACGTGCTCTCAGCCACACAACCAGCACATTTCAAATCCTAAAGCACAGTACAAGAACCCCCTCTAAACACAGCACTCGGGCACTCCGCAGCACAGCCAGCAATCCCAGGCTGCCCTCGTGCACCAGGGAAGGGGATGATGCATCCGCAGGCTCACAAGGCAGAACCTTCTCCCTGAGCACTGTGGCTCAGCCATTTCAGTGACACAATCACAGCGTTTGCCAAGTAGCTTGCATCATGTAACATGCTGTGAGGCTTTTCACGGCAGCACGGCTCACGAGCTTCCCTTCAGGGGCCCATCCCCAAAAGCCCTGCTGCAAAGCGCTGCAACTCCCGTGAGCTTTCCCCCTATCTCTGCCTCAACAGGAGCAGGAATCCTGCACCTCTTCTGCTCCCTTCTGCAGGAGGGTGAGCCCTGTTGAGCTCAGTTTGACACTGGCTCCTAGGGTTTACAGGGAACGATAGCTGTCACCTTTCAGAACATCACCGGAGTCATCTTCACAAGAAAATGGTGAAAAGGAGGGGGGAAAGTGACAGGGAACCAGCAAAACCACTTTTGTTGCCTCCTCAGGAATATGAATTTGTGGTACCACAGAGGTCAGATTTCAGTTAATGCAGGATTAAATCCTGTCCTTAGAGCCATATGATGATACTGGCAGGTAATCCAGGTGAAGATCCAGGTGGAAACAAAGCCTAACTTTGCCTTCTTCCACTACAGCATGAAAACATTCGTTTTTACAGACTGGCTACAAGACTTCTGAACCAACACACTACAGCTATGAGATGACATATATCAATAAAGCTATAGCTTTGTCGGGATGGTGAGAAACAAGCAGGGTGTAGTGCAAACTAAACAGTACAAAAACACAGCGAACTAAGCAGTTGGTTCCTGAGCTGAGGTTTGTAGAGATCTGGTGAGCTGCAGGATATTGGCTCTCCATCTTGCTTCCAGCTGCTTCTACAGATGTCCGGGCTCCTCATTGCCAAGAAGAGCTAGGAGGCTAGTGAAAGCAGCTGGAAGAGAAGGAGGTGGAGGAGGAGTCGGGCTCGATGCCTCTGGGGACGGCACAAAGAGGAGGGGAGGGAAGCAGGCACTGCCCACACATGCTCCAACTTCGGCTGGAGGTGCTGACCATAAGGAAAAGGCACAATGTCAAGGGAGAAGGCACTGAGGTACTGGACACTCTGCAGTCGGTTTTTTCCCCTTTTTTCCTTCTTTTTCCCATTTTTAAAGGGAGCTGGGGAAGAGAATCAAGTCCTCGGGTAGCATCTCTGCAAGAAGGTGGGAGCAAGGAGGGCAAAGGCTCAAAACCCAACAAGGATGGGGAGAGCCAGAGACAGAAATAAAGTGATCAGATATTAGTGGCGTATGCAAGAGCGAGAGAATCACCGAGCAGATGGGAGGAGGGAAGAAGAAATGATTAATAGGGAGTGTGAGGCCCTTCCCCCTCCCTGAAGCAGGACTAATCACGTGGAAGACAGCTAAAATGTTACTTCCTAATATTGCTCTGCTGCGGTAGCTGCCACATGACAGCGAGGATGAGCCTGTCCCCAAGGCAGAGATCTCCCCAAGGGATGGGAACAGACACCTCGCAACAACGTGACCCCTCTCTTTAGGCTGCTGGTGCTCCAGGGTCACCTGTCAGGAAGTGTCTGTCACATCCCACATCCCAGGAGCTCACCTGTAGTGCTCCCTCCCGCAGGACCACGGCGTCCTGCAGCAAGTCTGAAGCAGCATTCCCTCACCCTGCTCACCTCCAGGCCAAACACCGGTGTTTCAACTTCTCTGCACCAGGAGCCAAAAGTCTGATGGGCTGATGTCAGAGCATACCTCTGACCACGCATCTGTGGAGCCACACCTGGATACTAATCCACTGCCTCCTCAGCATGAGAGCACAGGGTGAGCTCTGCCGTGACACGTATTGATCAGAGGGGCAGGTCAGCTCTGGAGCAGGCTGCTCTCCTCAGCTTTTGGGATGAGGCAAGAAGCACAAGCTCCCTTTGCATCGCATGTTTCTCAAGCTGTCCACCATGGAACAGGAGAGAAGGGACATTGCCAAAGAAACACAGACCCTAATAAGTACATTTGAGACAAAACAGAAAGAGGCTCCTCTGTGTTTCTGGTGACAGTGTGTCACCAGGACTGCTCTACACACAGCTCCCATGAGACACAAGTACTCTGTTCTCCAGGTACATGTCAAACAGTTTATTCCTTCCTACATTTTACAGGTGCTGCTGCATCCCTCCATCACATCTGTTGTTTTTATTTCTATGGCCTGAACAATCCCAATACCTTCATTTTCCCCTCACAGGTCATGTCTGCTCCATCACCAATTCATGTTCTTTTCCTCCCTGTCCCACTTTTGAGTTGTTTTGCTGTTTCTGAAGGCTGTGAACAGAAAACTGGTTCATGACTCCAGCTGAGACCCCACCAAGCTGAGCTGCATTGAAAGATCACTACACCCTCTCACTTGTAAAGCCCAGCTTGCCTTTTTCACAACTGTACGAGCCTGGTGACTCATGGCCAGCATGGAATCCACCAGCAAATCCAGCCCCTTTTCACAGTGCTGCTGGGACATCTCTCATTTTGTATCTGGGCAGCCCTTTATTCTCACCTAAGTTTACAACTTTGTGCTCATCCTTTTCTGGATCACCTCTTACTTTTTCCAGGTGATTCAGCCAATACTTTGAATCCGAACCCTGTTTTCCAGAAAGCTCAGAGCTCTTCCCACATCAGTATTGCTTGCAAGTGTAATTAGTATCTACAGCAGAAAATCCCCACTGTGTTGTCTGTGGAGGACTCTCAGGAATTGACCACTATGGACACAGCCTGGTCCTAGTGCACTGATGGCACTGCATCTGACAATGGCAAGTCCCTGGAATTTCCCCTGTAAGCAACCTGAGAGCTGTGATGAAGTGTGGAAGATAAAGGTGTCATGGTTATCATGCAAATATCCTCTGCTACAATGGAGCACCATGCTATGCCACAGGACATAATAAAACCAATTCAGATCAAAACCCAACCCAGTGGGTGAGGGCCACAGCTGATTTAAAAACCAAGGTGCAAAATCCTCAGTAAGACAAAGTTAGAAGGAGCCTTTGCCTGATGATGATGGTGGAGCACCCAGAAGAACCAACTGATGTTCCCCACCAAGAAACACGCATGGTACCATAAAAACTTTCATCCGTAAGCATCACTTCTTCTGCAGTATTCATCAAAGCCACTTCAATTCACATAAGACATCTTTTCCACAAGGTTCTGTTTCTCTCCAGGGCTTTGACACTACACTGTGACAGCAGGTATCTTCAGACTATAGAAAGTGAGCAAAAATTCCACTGTGGCTAAGGGCAAGAAGGCAGGAGGGGTGGCTATACCTGCATCAGACAACTGATAGTGAAGAAAGGACCTGAGGGCATTTCACACACCAGATAACCCCCCCAGCCTCCCTATGAAAGAGCAGCAACACACTCTGAGCTGCAGGAGCTCCTGGTCACCATCCACAGCTCATAGGCAATATGAAGGAAGGGCACTTTGATCCCAAAGCACTGTTTCAGGGCAGCAAATTGCAGGTGTCCTACAGGACACTGCTTATTAATCCCACAGAACACAGTACTGAGCTATAAATTCCATCAATTGCCCACTGTTTAAATAAATTAGTTTTCTTAAGAACAGAACATGCTGGGACCAGTTATAAACACATCTGACTCAAACCCATCCTATTCCTCCCCCAGTTATGCAGTTGGAAAGACTTTTACACTAGGAAAAGCAATGCTCAAAATGTGACATGTCCTTTCATTCCCAGTGTCCATGCTTAACTGAAAAGAACAAAACTCAGCCTGTGTCTACTTTTATGACTTGAATAACGAGGCACGTGGCACAAGCCCAAATGCCAGGGAAGTAAGGAAATCCTGGACCTGAGGGACCTCCAGCATAAAAGTATCTGGTCAAAATGCTAGTGGAGGCTCCAATGCTTCCTTAGGAATAAAAAGCCTCCTTCAGCGTGGTATATGGCATTATGACTGCCAAGAGATTACCATAATCACAAGCACTACAAACCGTGCCATTGGACTGTTTCAGCCCCAGAATGACCAAATCCTAGCTCTGAGGCCAGACACTGTAACCACTAGTGAACTAAACAGTGCCCGTGGTGTTTTACAAGACGATGATGGCAGTCTAGAAAGGCACTGTGGGTGGACAACTTAAAGCAAATAGAATGCACTTTATTTATTCCTTTATGCCAGATCCTTTAAAAAATGCTGCAGGAGATTGCAGTAGAGACAAACTGAGATTTTTATCTGTTTGTTTCTACTTTGGGGAGAGCTGCCTCACCAAATGAAGTTCACACAGTACGGGAACCAGAAAGAAAGAAGGAAAAGAAGAAATTCCGTCCTCGTCACCGTTTCATTAGGATCTCTCTCTTAAGCTCAACAAAGCTCTGTGGCTTTTCCAGCTCTGTACGCCACACGAGTGCCCCGATCAGCAAGATTTACTGCTTTCGGAAGTCCTGGGTGGAGTGCTCCAGCAGAACTGGACCACTGCTACAGCAGGATTTAAAGTGATGTCAGGAAATGGGTGGGGGCAGGGAAGGGGAGCACAGCAAATGACATAGCCCACATCAGGAAACTCACTTGGCAGGATTTGTGGAAAACCGGAGGTATAAAGGAGTAAAGCCCCATAAAGCAGTGCTCGGGCTTCTCCCACCGCTAATCTGTTCCCGTTATCAGAGCTCAAAGAAAAGAGGACACTTGCCAGCTCTGGAGAGTTGGGAATGGTGCCAGCTGATGACACGCTGTGACAGGCAGCCGCTCGGGTCTGGGTGAGGCCTGCTATCATGTGATGTGCGCTTGATAGCTAGGGAACAGGGAGGAAAGCACCAGCGACAGGAAGCACCGACTCTTTAGTTACAGAATAAAGGTAAGAAGGATGCAGCAGGGAGGAGGAAAAGAAAGCATTCTCCAGCTCTAAGTCAGATACAGCAGATTACTTTTACACAGGTAGTTTTACTGGGGATGGCAAAAGCAGGAGGCTTCGCAGCAACACACAGATTAGGCAATGCCACTCTTAGCCAGATGCAGCTGCAGTGCTACAGGGGGAAACTAGCTGAGACAGAAGTAAAGCAGGAAAGCCTTTTAACACCTGCAGACAGGCAAGCAAAGCCCCCAAACCTCACCAAGAAAGGAGTGACAGCAAAGTCACCCTAGTGGGTCTGGTTAACAGAGGCTGGGCTCCTGGATAACCAGCACTGCACCTTCTCAGATGGCATCTGAGATACGGGCTGCAGTGATCACAGAGCCTCGGGGAAGGAGAGGACAGGATGTGGTGGGATACTCCTAGGAGGTTATATGTGCTGCAGCAACTTGCAGAGGAGTGTGGCTTTCTTGTTCCTGCACTGAGGAGTTACCTAGAGACAAGCAATCTGGAATACAGGAGCTGTACTCGATGGGAATATAATCACAGCTGTCCTCTCCCTGCACTGGGAGATTCACTGGGGTCTTGCTCTGCACATACATCCATGCCTGGACACAAATTTCTGTGCCACACATCTTGGAAGCAAAACAGGTATGTCAGAGGGATAGGAAAAAGTAATATAATCATCAGGAGTTAAGCACAGCAAGGGGAATAGCAAATGCAATGCAGCAAAGGGAATGTTTCCTGAGCTGCCCCCACAGTTCTGCATACCCCCTGTTCTCCTCTCCTGTATTCCAGTCTTCTGGAAGACATCTGTTTTGGGGGAATTTAAAAAGAAAATCAATATTCTGCAAAGCACCTACACTACTGGTAGGCTAAGTATTAACCCGAAGATTTTCCCTTCTGAAGAAACCAGTAAACCCGAATGAAAAAGCAACACAAGCCAGCTTTGGAAGCCAAAAAAAGTATTAGCGTAACATAATCAGGACAAATTTGAAGCAACAGGGATAAGATGGAAGTACATATAACAGGTAAGAGTCAAAGCAAACACATCCAAAAAGAGGATAAATTAAAGGGATGAAGGTCTCTGAAGTCATCAATATTCTTCCAAGAGTTTGTAGTCAGAAAACACTAGGGACCAAACAATAAAAATTAGGTGTTTCATTTAAGAGCGCCTCAGATTGCAGAGATACTTGGGTGGGCACCAACTGGATTTTGATGAACAGGAGTGCAAGACACAAACAGCTCTGCATCCCAGGCAGAGACTCAGAGCTATGAGTGAGCAGATCTAAGAGCTCGACCAGGTTAGAAGCAAGGGAATTACAGATGGAAATTTTACCTACAGTAGGTCTGGCTTTTCACCAAGGACCATATTAAAGAAAAAAGGGCACTAAGACTATGCATCCCTTGGAGCATCCTATTGTTGTGTTTCACATGCACAGTACCCCTAAAATTTAATGTTTTCATTACTTCATTTCACTACCAAGTAGTTATCCACTGAAAACACAGAGTTGAGCCCCCTCACCTTATTCTGCTAAACAAAATACATTCTGCCGCTTCCTTCCTCCATTATATTCACACAGAGAATGAGAAGTTTTACTTTCCATAGCTGTTTTTTCTCATACACTCACACATACATGCACATCTAAGAAGTGAGGGCTCAATTAACACTTAGGTGTGGGTACTTTTTGATAAGCCCAAGAAACTTCCCCTTCCAAACGAGCCATCCTAGGCAACAACCCAGTGCTCTCACAGGCCTGCACATTCATGACAGGTGTCAGTTAAGGTCTGGCAGCCTGATGTCATAGAGGCAGATGATTTAACACCACGTATCTGACTTTCCAAGAGACAGAAACTACTTGGATATTCTTAGTAAAGACACAGCTAACACTGAGATTGTCTTCATTTTGAGACTGTTTAATTAGGCCATGAGTCACACATGATACAGCTTGCAATGCAGTTTGGAGAGGACCAGGTTACTTGCAACTGCAAGATACTGGGGTTTAGCCCCTTGGCCTAGAGAAATCTGTTTTTCCCACTGATCAAAAGAAGCCAAAATTAGAGGCACAAAAACATTGTGGCTGTCTTGAGTGGTACTTGGAAAGCTGTTACTGGCACTATAACCTAACACTCCCCTGTGCACGCTGCCTCTGCCATGTGAAACCAGTACTGTCACTACCTAAACTAGAATCACCAGTTTGGTTTAATTTTGTATGTCTAGTTATTGGTAATTCTCTCTTTCTTCAGGTGTCTGTACTCCTGCTTAATTACCCCAAGTCTCTGCCTCTGGGCAGCTCTTACAGTCACACACCCGTATCTCCAGTTATGTGAAGAAAAGTATCTTCTTACCCCCTTTATGCAGGGAGTCTAAAACCAGTCAGTTACACTGACTCCCTTACAGTCAGTAGCAGCTATTTTCCAGGGCCTAAGTTTTACACCAACTGTTCAGCTGATTTCCACAACCATTATCATGTCCTTGGAGTAATCTGCATGTTTTAATGGCTGGTGGCTTCAAAAGCTCTGCTAACTTCTAGTAGCATTAGAAGTATCAGACTTTCTTTTTGCCTTGTTTTGCAGTTTCAGTTGTCTTTAGATCTGAAAACAAAGCTTCTCAGTTTTGCTTGGTTCAGTTTTGAAATCATGCAGAGATAGTGAATTTTGTGACATTTATGCCTAACTTCTGTCCCAGAAGTTAGATCACGGCTGAAATTTGCTCAATTCACCCCACGAAGTGTTAAGGTAATGGAAAATTCATGAAAAAGAAAACGTGAAGTCAAACAGATCTTTGACCAGTCAGTTTCTGGAACAGAAAGAGGAGGAAAACAGAAGAGAAAGTGGTTTTGGTATATGCAACCAAACAAAACCAGTGCTTCAAGAAAAACACTCTGAACAGCAACACATCACTAAAAATATTTCAGTGCTCACGTATGCCTAAACATAAAGGACCACATCATACCTTGAGTTATACTCCAAACCCAGCCCTACTAAACCTATCAGCACTGCCTGACCATAGCTAAGGATAAAATTTGACCAGTTGTGCAAAATGAAATCAACTGAAAGCAAGCTGAAATGTGAACTCCCTGTCCAAGAGTGGCAGCTCCAGGGACCAGACTGACACTACACACTGAACCCAAGCTGAAATAACCAAAACCTAAAGAAATAATCTTCTCCTTGGTACACATAGAGCTTCCCTTTCATTTATTCATAGGCAGTTTTTGTCCCTGCAAACTTTCTGGTACATCACCTACCAGAACTCTTGCAAGCAGCATAAAAATCATCAGTGACCATGGCAAGAAAACATTCTGAGCTTCAGCTCCCTACATCCCTCCAGAATGAGGTCACGTCAATTTAAGGCTGAATGGTCCTATAGGAAAACCATGAGGGTATTCTGCCCATGCTCATCTGCCCATCCAGAATAAGAAATGCGCTTTGCAAATGGTTTCATTAAAGGATTTTGCCCTTTTTTTATCCTGTAGTTCTCAAGCATCTGTTAAATATGCTCTACTGATAATAGATGAAAAGAGAAATGCATGAATGCTTCGGCTTCATCATTCGTTAACAGCACATAGAGCAGTATAAAGCTTCCTGCTCATTGATACAATCAGTGTCAGGCCTCACACTTTCATGCCTAGAGCCATACCACCTTTAGCTGCGATCTAGGCAGTTCCTGCAAGGCAAGCAGGGTCAGGTTGGGTTAATACGCAAAGGAGAGGCCCCCAGGGAGAGATCCAAGTGCTGCAGATACTAGAAGCGGTAGTGATGTAGCAGCACTGCTCTTCTCTCATGGACTGCCTACCCCCAGGGAAGGTGCCATACAGTCACCTGGCTGCCTATCTGCAGCACAGTATCTTACAGCCTAACAACTCTCTGTGTAGATATCGAAGATGTCAGATGCCCTTTTGCAACACAGATAACTGCACTCACAAAGCAGATACCACACTATCCATATAGGAGGGGATAAAGCAGAGCATCTTGTACATCGCCTTGCATACCCCATGCTCACTAACTGCCCTATAACCAAACCTGGAGTAAAGCTGAAACAAAGCATAGGTTTTCATACCTCAGGGAAAAATAAAACAAAAATCCCCATCAAACCAAGAGTCCACACTTTGCAGAGAAACAAAACTTTCTCAGTCTGCCAACTGTTAAACCCTCATGTCCCATTCTGGGATACCTTAAATTCTCCCCACTTTCTACAGGACACAGTTTTCCTATTTCTTGTCCCAGTACCTCATGTGCTGTCATGCTGTCAAACAGTACCTGTGTTCAACTCCATGCCAAGGAGAGAGAACAGTTTCCATTATCAAGTATGTACCCGCTTGCAAAGGCTCTCCTGTGATTAAGCCCATCAGAAATGCACACTGTGGAGTTACTTTTGCTAGCATTATTAATGCAACATGGGGAAAAAGGTGTCAGAAAAGCACAGACATTCATCTTCAGCATTTATGTGTGAACAAGTGCTAAAACCCTTTGGAAAAGTTAATGGGACTCTTTAGTATCAGTCACTAACACAATTGGGTTTATACACCTGGAGTACATGGGGTAATTCCTGCCACCTCTGCCAATTTGACCTGACTAGAGAAGATATAAACTGAGGGATATGTTTTGCAAAGAATATTGCAATCACTGCAATGAAAGGAAGCTGCAGGACTCAGATGAGGAAAACCCCCAGAACTCTTAAGTATCTATCCTCCAGAGTCAAGGTGATTTCATAGTCACACAGTTTTAATGATGGGACTTCCTCAGGGACACAGTATTAAACCATTTGGAGGAAGCAGTTGAAGAGAAACGACATTATCAACTTGATTTCTAATCTTTTCATTTTAAGATAACTTAAGAGCTATTTCAGAGTTGTCCCTAAACAATGCAAAGTGACTATCCCTGGCATTCTTTGTGGGGCAGGGTTGGGTACTCACCTTTTCTCTCATTAATACTTCCTACAGATAAAGTTCAGATTTTCATTTTTACCAGTTGAGATCTTTAATTTCTCAGTCCACTACCTTTTTATTTAATATTCAGACCAGTGCTTTTGATAAAACACTATATGAAAACCAAAAGAACTAACAAAAAAAGTCTCAAAACACAGTTTCCACTGATCTTGCAGTAAGTAGCCCATCAGAAACTCAGCCTTCTAAAACACATATATGAAAATGGAGGGGACAGGAAGAGAAAGCAAAAGCAAACCACTACAATCCTTTTCTGCTGCCGCTGCCTGCAGAGTCCAGGATCATCACTGAAGGAAGAAACGACTGGATTATTGTACACGACTCATTTGAGTGAAGTACAGGATAATACAACTTCAGGCTGCCTCTTCACTTTGTTTGACGAAAACCTCCACATAGATCATTATAAGAGTCATTAATAAAACTTCTTACATCAGGAAACTGCATGTAAAATAACCTTAGGAACTCCTCCCTCCCCCAAAAAAACGAATCTGAAGGACAGCATCACATCACTGCCTATTTTTCCTCTGTATATCAAGGGGCACTGTACAACCAAAGAGCAAACAGTGAGATCACTACTTGTTAAGAGTTGACAAGTCTGAGATAAATTTTACTCTTGGATGCACATCGCTTTTTTTTTTTCCCCACTGATTTCACGTATGACATTAAATAGACCCAATCTCCACGTACTCCTTTATGTATTAAATTTGTTTTAATCTGATGAAAGAGCTAAACAGCCGCCCAGTTTTAAGAGGCAGCAGAGAGACCTATGCCCTGCTTTAAAAAACCAAGGCAAACCAAACCACTTTCTGCCCCTTCCATCCAAAGGGAGACCTAGCCAACTCTGGAACAAACAACTACAAAATAAATAAAGCAGGGTCTGCATCTTTCTTTAGTCTGCTCATCTTCTTGTGACTTTACAGACGCCATGGCCCTGTTAAAATACATACAGATACCCCTTTCCTCTGAGCTGCTCTGGAAAATACTGCCACCATCAAGGAAACCTGTCAGAGCAAAGGAATAAAAACCAAACTAATGACTCACACAGCATTGTTCAAAGGCAGAAACAAGTTAAAGAATGGGTTGCGAAAGAAAAGTCTTCTCTGATATCTGTCACTTACAGTAACTTTCTAAGTCAAAGCTAATAGAAAAATGTTTTCACATTCACACGTTGCTCTGTTTATCCCCTTTTGGCTATTATGCTTAAAATGACATTCATTATTCGTAAAGGAAAAAACCAAACCCCACGTTGTTTGTGAGAGTTGGGGCCTAAGAAACTACCACGAGATAAGCAGAGTCCTGCCGGTCGTGCCGAGCCTGTGCTGCTGTTGTCACAGAGGCAGCTCTGCCGAAGGCTGTGGTTGGCGAAGGCACACTGAGTGCTTGGCACGGGGCACCCACAGCTCCTGGCTCCTCCACGGAGCCCTGCCAGAGAGCAGCGAGGCAGGAGGAAGCAGGCTGGGGCCAGCAGATGTTACGAACACTTACGCCTGTCACAAACAGAAAGGACAAGGGAAATCTTCAAGAGGCAGCAACTTGTTTTCTTCGTCAAGAACTGGGAGATGGGGTTGGGGAGGAGGGAGCAGGATGGCACCCCTCAGGACTGCTACTCAGGACTGCAGGCTTTGTCGGTGTGCCATTGCTTGGCCATTATTGCTACCGAAGAGAAAATAAAGTCAGTGTTATAATTAAAGGTCTTCAGTCATTTTAATTCTGCATATTATTGTAGTAATGAGAAAATGAAATCTTTAGTGGTAGAAACGGGCATTTCAGCTGCAGATCTTTTTCTGGTTTTGGCTGGGTTTTGTTGGTTTGGTTTGTTTGGGATTTTTAACCATACTGGTTTACTCAGGGTGAAAAAAATACAGAGGCAAAACTGGGGGGCCTCAACAGGGAGCAGCAGTACCATGCTGCTGAGCTCTGTACTTAACTTGAATGTCCAAACAGCAAATGGATACCTGTTTTGCTCTGTGCTGATACACAAAAATCCAATTCCTCCTGCTCCTTATCAACTTTTGCTCCACTTTTCTTCATTACTCCCTCCCTGTTGGGCTTTCTTGGCATTGCCAATGAGAAGAAATCAGGTAAGGTGTTTTGTGCTTGTGTTTGGCTTAAAGGGCCAAATGAGAAGAACTTTACCAGTCTGAGAAAAAGGTGGCAAGGAGCTTTGGGATGCCTCTGGGTGGGACTGGTCTCCTGTTCAGTGAGACATGAGCAATAATCGAAGAGAAAAATAAAAGGAAGGAGCAGGCCATAGTGGCTATCTCTAAGCTACGCAATAGGATCACTGCTGGCTCCCTTCCTTTGAGCTCTTGCTGATCTCCTTCAGCTGGAAACCCAGACTTTATGCCAGTATGTTCGTGAGGACCTGGCTAAGGTATGAAGCCAAGCCTGCAACTTGTTCTTGTGTTCTTGAGTTTAGGTAGAGCCGATGTGAGTTGCAGAGTTCTCCTGCTCCTTCACTTCCTAGGAGTGTCATAAAACAAACAAGAAAAGCCCAAATCTCTACCATCTACTGGGGACTGTCCTCCACCTTATTAACCTTGCAGAACAGAACAGATCAGAGAGCAGCTCTTGCCTTATGAAGCAGCAAAGCTCCAGTGGCAAATGCTGATATGAATCCTTCCTCCCTCAGTCTTGCTTGTTTGTGCAGTCTGCTCCCATCTCACGTTGCAATCATGTATGAGGAAAGGCCATTCTTTACCCCTCAGAAGAGTTGTAACCATTATGGAAGCAGAAAGGGCAAAGGCAGGAGCATGAAGTGTTGCAACAACTGAGAAGTGATTAAATAACTTCAGCTTCACTCTGTTTCTTTTGAGTTTTAGCCCTTACATTACACAGAAATCTTGAACATACCAACCTGCAAGGATCAAAAACATAATCTAAGAACAAAACTAAGTACTCGGCATCACTCTTCTTCAGAGCCTTGCAACATGACTTTGAAGGGGCTGACCACAAGATTTTTCTGAATCTTTGGGGAAGGGTAATTTCTTTTAGGATGCATGACAAAATCATACCAAAACTACACCTTGATAGCAGACCAGCCTATTTAGAAGCCTTTTTAGGACTATCTCCATAAAACCAAAAGCAAAATCCAGGTTTTTTTACAACTGGTTAAAATGCCATATTGTTGGACACCTGGCCACATTGAAGCTAAACTTAATGCTTTACCCAATGCAAAGCGAACCATAACCTCAACAACCATCCAGTAAACTTTGCTGCATGAAGAAGAGAGCCAAGCAGGGCTGGCTATCCAAGAGGCCATTCTGTAGGCTCCCAGCAAGAGGAAACATGCCACAACATGTCTCTGACTCGTGGTTTAGGTCGAGGCTACTGTGAGCAGTTCTGGCTTACTCTTAGCACTGGCAGCAAATGCTAATGTTATCCAGTTGGAGGTAGAGGCACAGTGCACAGGCCTTTCTCACCAGCTCATCTCCTACTTTAAAGCAGTAGCAGGCTGGTTAGGACAAGATGAGAGACAGTAAAGGAAGGGGGGGGGAGAAAAGGAACTTGAAGGAACTTTCCCCTACTGTATGTCTCCTCCCATTCATGCCATGACAGATCTTCAGCAGGGCTGCAGCTGAGAGATTAACTGTGTTTGCTAGCTGCTGGTACAGTTTTTGGAAGGGGAAGTTCTGCTGGAGGTTGTGACAAGCCCTGTGTGACGCACAGTGCTGCTGAAGTGACCTAGGGTGAGATCCCTGCTCAGCTAAGTCTGCTGTAAGGAGTTAAGCAGTCTTACAAGTCACAATTCCACCCTCCCCAGGCACAAGCCAGACCTCAGAAAAGGGAGGCAGGCTGGAAGGAAAAGCATGGACAATGAAAGAGATGATAAACAGACGTAAGGCAGCCTGCTCCAAACTTTGTCCGCAGGTTAACACTGTCACACCCGCAGCTGAAGAGGCTTCCCTTTCTCTTACACACTGGCAAGTTCACATCCACACGAGGCCAAAGTCGTGATGCTGGAATCGCCCACGGGCCTTGAAGTGTAAGAAGTCTGCAGCTGGGAAAGGTCACCTTGCCACACTGATGTGGCTCCAGGGTCTCACCACCCACTTCACAAGTCTCTTGTGCTGCAGCAGAGCTCTGGCTCTGCCCCCAGCCAGTCATCAGCTCACCCATGGCCTGCCTGGCTGTTCAGCCTGAGACTTTAGAAGGTTTTACTCCAGCCAACTCCTCCTGAACAAGCTCCTTACCTGAGCTGTCAACTCTTGCGCCACTGCAGGCTCTCAAGCTCAAGCTTGCCAATGGCTTGGCTTCTAAAACAGTCCTGGGCTTTTCTCATAAATCAGGAGTCATCAGACCCTGCCACATGCAGCCCCCGTGGGGAGCAGGATGTCAAGCAGCCACACCAGTCTCCAAGGACATTCATACTCACAGAGAGCCTGGACTTTCCTGGTTTTGAAAGAGTTCACCCTTCCCTTCTCACACAGCAATCCCAGTTGGATCGTTTTCTTGATGAGATGCACATATCACACCTGCTTCTGCTCTCCAGGAATTCACTAGGCTCAAACAGATCCTCGCTTTCTTGACCTCTTTCTGTGGGATGTGAATCTTTGAGACTTGTGCATCTGCATCAGATATGGTCAAAAGGTTTAAAAGCTAGAAACAGGACAGACACCATCTTAGACGAACTCCAGTTTTTCCTTCCCTCTACCATTCTTGTCCCTCCCTACTAAGGCAGTTTTTATGATTAACCCAGTCTGAATATACCCCAAAAGCAGATGTAAAAATTAGAAAACGCTTAATATTGGCAGTTATTCACATTCCCTTCCAGGATTTCACAAAACTGTGTAAATCCCTCGTGACGGGACCTAAATGGAATATGAGCTTTTTGTATCTTTGCAGCAGTACAAGAAACAAAGCAGAAGCCCGTGCACTGTTCTTTATATCCTTGAAATATTTGCTTGGAAGTGTCATTGGTTCAAGAATAGCCCATCAAATAGTTATTCTGGTAGCTTTATCAACCTTTAATTTTAACATTCCGATTTTCTGTCACACAACACAATGATTTTCATGTTTGTTTTGTCCTGTTACCAGAGCAAACCATTCATTTTTAACTGTTGGTTTTGGCATAAGAGCACTGTAAGTTCATAATGGAAATGTGTTTTCAGCGGTAGTACTGAACAATAGAGAAGTCTCTTTCAACTGTGGGGTTATGAGGAGAACCATCTGTTATTAAATTTAAGTCATAGTGGCTCTGTTTCAGAAATGCAGCAGAGGCTTCGCTAACTTTGCAGTCAAGGCATTGCAGGGAAACAGCTTAGAGGCCTTATCTGGAACCAGCACCACAAAATGGTACTTTCATTCTAGCCTAATTTGATAATGATGAAGAACCAAATATCATTCAAGTAAACCTTTTCTGGGTGTTGTGGTCACAATTTAGGGCCTCTACGATTTATATACTCGTATCCTAGTAATAGAAACCGAATATACAGAAACCAGTAAAAATCTCAGCATCGCCAGACTCAGTTCTTTGAGCTGTATCTACAACTGAATAAAGCAAACATCAGGAATTAAAATCATAATGAAAGTGCTTAATTCAACACAATAGCAAAGTCAAATTTCATCATCTGCTTGATTGACTGTTAGATGGCACTTTAATTGTTCTCCGACTTCCAACCTGGAACAAATGTGAGTTCTACAGAGCAGCCAAGATTTCAGAACCTGGAATAACACTGGAGAGAACAGCTGCAGCCAACGAGGTGGGAATCAAAAGACCCTTTGGTGCAAGACTTAAAACTCACCTCTCCACCCCATATGAAGTTATCAGGAATTGCTCTATTATTCCTGTCACTAACCACCATTCCTCTCCCCCACCTCTGCACCAATTCCTCTCAAGTGCAGCCAGAGATTATCAAACCCAGCGATAGCCTTTCAACAGCTTGGCCAGTTCAAAAATCTCTCAAGTTATACTGCTATCACTGCTGCGTAAGCTGACGTCAGGCTGTTGTTTACTGCAGATGGGATGGTGCCAATTTCCACTGAGCTGAAGACAGCCCTATCCAGCCTCTTTTGGCTGTGCACAAGCAAGAACAAACTCCTTGTGTGTGTTTGCATGCGTGTGCATATGTGGGAGAGAAAGACTGTGTGTCTAGTTGTGGGCACACACAAATGTGGGGGAAAAGCAACTTGCTTTTATTTTCTATTGCAAAAAGAAGTAAAACCAACAAAAAAAAATGTAACGCTCCCTCTTGTCTGAGAAACTGCAAGGGAGAGAAAGGGAAACACTGACAGCTTTCTTGCAAGAACTATCACAGCATAGATGAAATCATCGTGAAAATACCATGGAGTAAAAGAAAGCTTGGGATACCCCTGAATCCCCTACAAAGAAGCTTACACAGTTAAATAGCCTAAAAAGCAATGCCTAGCCGTCAATAAAAAGACTTAGGTGAAAGTTTGAATGCTTGACAGCACAGAAGAAACAGCTGTTTTATTAGGACTATTAAAATTTTCAGAGTAACTGCATTCCCCTTCTCTTCTAAGACTAGGAAAGCCCCAGGTCGATGTTAAGTAAAATCACTTAATTAAAATTTGTTATGTGAGAATATGCTAGAATATATTAACAGTCCAGAGGAAAAAAATAATGCAGCAAAGTCTGACTTTTTCATAACATTTATCCACTTATTCCTTGTAAAGGGGAAACCTATTTGTGAGTAAATGTGTGCAGATGGGAAGGGACGGAAGATACAATTCCTGTTTTCAAGCACAACTTTTACACATTACAAATACAATTATCTCAGTGGCTGTAAGGATCCATTTGAAGTTTTAAGTGTTACATTATCATTTCTGCCTGCAAAAACACTCCAGCATATTTGAATTTGACGAATAAAGTGCAATTGTTTGCCCCTCAAGTGAAATTTCCAGTATCTGCCTCCAAGCATGGACCGCCGCTGTCATCTGAGTGAAAGAAGTAACTGCACTGAAGATTTCTGGTTCCACTTGACGGCTTCTTCCCCTCAGCACCTAAATACACAGTCCTCTGCCTTCTTACTTCCCACAAACGCATCACAAGAGGATCTTCATATGCACACCAACTCGCTTTCCTCATGATTTTAACTCCCTCTTATCCCATCTTCTCCTGGAGCTTCCAAGTTTAAACAGTTTCTCAGAAGTTTCTATTGAGTCAATTACCTGAAGAGGTTTTACAGACCATTAATACTACTCTGTAGGTTAACCACAAACAACATAAATAATTGTTTTCCTCCTCATTTAGGGAACTACTGAGTTTTGAGATCCCCCCTCTCAACATCAGTGACACAGTACACACACAAAATATGCAAAACTTATGGGGGAACTTAATTTGAACTACTGAAAATAGCGAACTTAACTCCTTAGGTCCAATGTTCTATGTATGCATTTATCAAGTCAGCTTGGAATCAGAACACCCATCCCAACTCCCAAGACAGGTAAGACATGAAAGAAGCCAAAATATTTAACCTTAACGTAAAAGGTATGAAGAAAGCACATTGGCCACAGTATACAAGTTAGTCAAAACCTTGCAGACTGCCTTCACAGGAACGCTTTGCATCACTGCTGGCCAGTGGTATTCATTGATACATTATCAGATAATAAAAGATACGCGCCTTTCCAGTCTGTGACAAAGTTTGAGGGCTGGTGACAATTTTCAATATGAAAGCTTGGAACTTTTACTCTGAAATGACAAGTGGCATCTCCTTATGTTGCTGTTTCCTCTCAGTCAATTATTTCTCCTCCATGCAGGCTCAAAGACACCAGACAGGATATCACCACCTAAAACAAAACTGAGAACCGGCATTTTGAGTCTAGACATGATTTCCTCTTTTGGAAGTCTTTTCTCATCTCTGTACCTTCCTCATGTAACCACACTGGGGTAAAGAGTTCTCAAGGTAGGCTCAATTAGATGTTCTGTATACAGACAGCAATTCAAATAGCATTTAATTCTTTAAACCAGAATCATGTGCTAATAACTTGGTCGATAACTACATTGAATCAAGAATTTTTAACACTTTCACCTTTTGTTTAGTATCTCAGGGCCAAGGGGACACAGCATGGATCATACACACTACTGGGATGCAAGGACCTGTACCAATATCTCAACACAATCTTTAATACAGTCTTCCTTGAAATGCTTCTTGTATTCTTTAAGAATGCTGCTCAGCACATACATTTGTACAACTGCATTTGCAGAGCGCTTCCAATCAGGCTTATGAGACTTTCTATTCCATAGCAAAGCACTACTGCATAGAATCACAGAATAGTTAGGGCTGGAAAGGACCTTAAGTTCATCCAGTTCCAACCCCCTTGCCATAAGCAGGGACACCTCACACTAAACCATGTCACCCAAGGCTCTGTCCAACCT
>JBCJKH010056639.1:0-28192 GCA_039877255.1 Loriculus beryllinus
TGAGAACAGGCTTGAGAGCAGGATGGCTGTTACGTCCATGCTGTGTGGGGCAGCTCTCTTCCATTCTCTCACAGGCTGGATTTTTAACAGCTCCTTTTGCCTAAGCTCTCAGTTGATTCCCAGTTAATTCCCTCCCCCCCCCCCCCCCCCTCCCGTAAAGTTAAAAGCAAACTATCCTTCAGATCTCTCTGTATTGTTGATTTTAAGCTTATATTCTCTCAGTGAGGTACAAACACAGAGCAGCACCATGTCTTTGCTTTTGTTTTCTGGATCTGCATTGACTTCTTAAGCATAGCACAGATTTTGCTGTTTTTTTCCAACCATACTTCTGCTGAGAAATCAAGCTGCCTAACCACAAACTGCAGAACGTTTTAGACATAGACCCACTACTTTATTGAGCAAATCTCTTTGGAAAAGAAAACACAGTAGGTCTATGTGTGCTTATGTATTGTTCTTTTTTCTAAACCAATTCCTGACCCTATCCTTGGATCCTGAGGTCCAAGAATCCACTTGTTACCATTATTACAGAAGGGCTTTCAGATGCTTCCAGACACCTCTCATCCTATAGTCCTCACAATATCGTCAATTCTATCCATTAGTTCTTCTAATAATCTAGGATGCCTAACATCCAAAACACAAGACACTATTTCTCTCCTCTGATTCAGTTACATTCTGGCTCAAAGCTCTGTGCTACTCCTAAATTATCAATTCGAGAAATTAGTGATTTTCTAGTGAAGTAACTGATGGGGCTTTTTTATTACTTATTTTTTAATCCCAAACATTGTAATAATGATTGGATGACTTACAGAAGGTCACTGTTTCATTGCAGCTAACTGGCACTAGAGCAAATTACCAGTACTGGTGCCATATGAGCCATATATTATGTGGGCCATAAAGTAATCTTTGTTCCCTCTAACATTGTATTGCTCTAAAATTTTCTTCAAGCTTTGGCCAAAGTTCCAGAATGCTGGACTTCTATTTTCCTCTGGAAGAAAAATAAGCCATTTTTGAGGTTCATTTTCATTAGTGTCGAATGACTTGCACCAGGAATTTGAAGAAGTGCAAAAATGGCAATTGACCACAGGATATGAAAAGACTGGTCAAAGCAGCTGGCCTGTAATAGTGAGTCCTATTTCTAGTTCTTCAAAATGCACACAGATTGATCTGTAACATTTTACTTCAGCTGAATGTCTCTTCCATCCCCTGCTCTGATAGCTATTTTAAGAGCAGCCTTGCTGTGACAGTGTCATATTTTCTGTACCACACCTACCAGACCCATATTTCAATTATCATGTTCCACAGGACATCAGCAGTGAACAAGTTTAAGCAGCTTTTCCCAGCACAGTTCTGTGGGCGCACACGGGCACAAATAGTGATGACATCTAGTTCATTCACACTGTTGCTTTGTGCAATGAGAAACAAAACTCAAGTGGACTCAACATGGGAAGCAAATGCTTTAATTGTAATCTATACCCTTCCAAAGAACTGAACATTCTTAATATAAAAACAGCTCTGACAGAGAAGAGCCATATTGCTATTATATTCGGTGTTAAAATCTGCTGCTGGCACATTATGATTTACTATTTAAATCCTCTGTGTTCAGAAAACTCTTCCTTTCTTATTTGCCTCACTTTTTTGCTGAATTGTTCTGCTTTCATTGCCAAAAAGCTTTTTGAATACGCTCTTCTAAAGAGGAGAGAGGGACAATCAAACTGTGTCTTATTGTGCTTATATTTACTTGGTTCTTATTTGCTTGGTATATCATATTTTCAATTTATGATCCAGCATTATGTTGCTATAATAAATTGTCTGACTTTTTGTCACACAATAGTTTGTACATGGTACACATAGTGTTCTCTTTGCAGTAAATGGGATTGCAATTAAAGAAACTATTATGAAGCTGACAGTTTTTCATTGCAACACATTTTGATCACAGCCAAAAAGCTTGCATGCAGAAATAAACCTCCAGTGCTCACTGCATCTTCTCTGGGCTAGCTTTCATTTTTATTGAACCATGATCACAGACTTTCAGGATGTAAACTCTAATCCATTTAGTACTGCTGCTCAGCAGTATCACTATTCTGCTCAGTGCTTTTAGGTAACACAGATGAGAGGGATGTGGTAATGCACAGGTGGTGAGACACCGGCTCCAGCCTGCATACCAACTCGCTATTAAGTCCTTGCTCACAAGGGTATCAAATTGCTTTTCAGTGTGTCCCAGGTTCTGTTTTTTTTGTCTGGTTGGCAACCATAACACACGGTTACCCTTTACCCTTATTTCAGCCTTGTGTTTCTACTTCCCTCCTACATGTGTCAGTGCTGGCTCCTACACTTCCCTAAGAGTCTGGCATTTGTGGAGATTGATACATGAAGTCTCTTCTATTAACTTTTGCCCAGTATAAGTCAGAGTCCTGGCTGCTTCTGTGCTCAACCCCTCCCTGTGTATTTGCAACACTAATCCTTCATGAAATTCCCACCCTACAGCTTCCCCTGCTCCTCCAACTAATCAGGAAGCCACCTTGACTAAGCAGCAGCCTGTTGTGCCAGCAGAAACACCCCTGCTTTCCCTTTTATCCCCATTTGTCTTAGAGAATGGGATCTTTAGGAGCAGGGGATGTTTTTTGTAATATATTTATAGCATGTCCCACATAATGACTGCAGTTCCTCTGTGATACGAAGGGCAACTTATGTGAACATTTCTATTTTCCTTTCATTTTCAGTTGGTCGCTTGATAGATCCATCACTTAAAATGCTTTAAATACCCTCCAAAAGAATAGCCCCTTCCATGAGCAACTTTCTGTTTATTTAAATTACTCAGTGCTGACATCCACAGGAATAGCATTTTTGGTAAGAGAAAGGAGGAGGGTGAAATCCACCTTTAGACTTCCATCTCAAGAGAACTCTGTGCTCCTTCAGCAAGCTTTTGCTGATGTCCTCATTGCAGCCTCTCTGCCAGACATCATTTGGGCAAAGGAGACAATAAAGTAGTATGTGGCTGGTCTTGTCATCACCTCATGTGACCAATTTGTGTACCTTGCAGGTGGCTTGCTGTCCTCTCAGGCAGTTACAGCCACAGATGGGCAGCAATGCTGTGAAGAAGTCCTTCTTTCCAGCAATCGTGCCCCTGAGCAGTGCCCTGCAGTTTTACCACTGTCTGTCTGGCACTCTTTGGAAGTACCAGATTGATCAGTAAGAACTGAATCAACAGCACCTTGAGGAACATGGCCCACATCCAAATCTATTTGTGATTTACTACATCATCCCCAAGCTACATCTCCACATATGCTGTCTGTCAACACTGAAAGGTGAGAAACCAATGGCCCTCCCATTGTCCCCTGAGTCACAGGCATTACCTGTCCCACTGTATATTGACAGGAACCATAGCTTTCTAGAGTCAGATATTGATTAACTTTTCACTGCACTATCCAGTACACTCCCAGTACTACAGATATGGATCTGCACGTTTGGGCCATACTTTTGCAATTTGTACAAATTCTTTGGTAGAGAAAGAAGCAAAGAAAGATACATTTACTGGAAATTCTTTCATAAAAGACAGAGATGAAGCAAATATGAGCAAGTCCACAGGAAATAAAAGAGGCAGTCATAATACCACTGAAATCATCACGCCCGAGGCTAGCAACCACTTTCCAATAAGCAAAGCAAGCTTGATGTGTGATTGCATTAACAAAAAAGAACAGAATTTAAAGCCACAGGTAACTGGATTAAAAAAAAAAAAGTATCAATTTCTAAGAAACTGAGTCTATCAGTTCAATTATGTTCTTGTCACTAATAAAAGTAATACAAAAAGGAACAAGATGTAGAACACTCCATCATAATTCCATGGAGGTAAGAGAAAGGAAGTGCTAAGCTAATTTAATAATGCAGTTGTAAAATATCTGTGTCTGCAAAGGGATTACCAGGCTCACAGTAACACAAAAGGAAGAAATCAGCAGGACATTTGAAAGAGAAAAGGGAGCAACATCTTTCTTCCACAGCAGTGCTTTTTGGTTCAATGAAGCACCACATTCTAAACTACATTATTGTTTGCGATGCTCAGTAGGAAGCGTTTTGCATATAAAAAAATCTTGCTGAGATAAATCTGCCAAAATGTGGTGCACTAATTGTATTTTTAGCTATGGATAAAATGATGCCCTAGAAACTCAAAACCAACTTAATATGTTTATATATTTTTCTAAAAAAAGCACTTATTTTGGAGCTGTTGAACTCTGCTACTTTTATGTTGTGTGTGTTTTAAGCCCATATTTTACACTCGGCCTACTTGCTTGTCAAAGGATACCAGCAGCATCAAACTCACAAGAAACTATGAACTGCAAGGAACGGGTTATTTGGGTTTTAATAAGTTACAGCAAACAAGATGCTCTCACTTTGACCTAAAGTAGCAATGTGAGCACAAAACAGAGAAATTCCATTTCCACTCTGCCAAGTGTCATCACACCTGCAGTGCAGTTGGATAGAAAACATTTGGTCAGGGGCTTGATTGCCAAGCCAAGATGAGAAATTTCACTGAAAGTTGTAGAGCTCGTTGTCAACTATTACAAAGCAAAACATGAAAGGGAGGATGTAGGTGCATGCTACTGTTGAAAAGGTATTTTGGGGACTAAAATTTCTGAGACATCCAGCGTAGATGTCTTCAGTTCACGTAAGTAAAGATATCACTTAGAACAACAAGCGGACATGCAGAAGATTAAACTCCCCATAACGATGCAGACTTTTTTCCTTCCTTCCATTTTGCTGTTCATAAGGATCATTTTACATTGCTTACTTGGAAAACAGTTGACAAATTATGTGTAATAAATATTTTCTTAAATTGAGCTGGCAGAATCTATTCCTTCTTTTAAAATATATTGTTCCCAGTTTACTTATTACTTTGTGCTGGGACTTACCTCTTAAAGAGAAATATTGCTGGAGGGACCACTCCTCATTTAAACAAATGCTATTAAGCCAGAATGTGAAGATAGTACAGAAACTACCAAAAGACTTTCCTGGCTCACTAAATCAAAGCTAATGGCTCGAGATAAAGTAAGTGGAATTGTTCTTCTGTTCTTTGTCAGTATTAATATTGTAAGTTACAGCTCCTCACTAGACGCTCCCTGCTTCTATCCCCAGTTCTTTTGAGCCACAAATTCCAGGAGGCTTCTCTTGCACATGGCTCACACTTTTATTCCTTGCAGTTGCCTATTGCTTCCGACCTGTCTTGACTGCCTGACATTTACTGAGCTTGGAATAGTGCTCACACAACATTCAATTTTTCATCTGAGCACCACATTAACCACAAGCAAGCACCAGGCTAATTGCTAGCACAATTTACCTGGAATATGTGGTCTGGTAAACAACTTAGGGCAACACACAGTGTTAATGTCTTACTTCACACATGATAGCAACATAAGAACTTAAGAGGTTTCAGGAGCTTTTGCTGTTGAACTACAAAGATTTTCCTGACCTTTAATTATTTTTTGCCTTGCAACAAGCAGTTTCCATCTCTGTAGTCCACATCTCTCTCTTAAATGCACCCTGGAGTTAAGTATTCTCATGACTCTTTCCCACTCTCTCTAACTAGAAAAATCCCTTCAGAGTTTCTTTTCTGAAAGCATTAGATGGCCTTTTTGGCTGTTTCTGAAGAAAAGGATTTCTGAAAGACCAAAAAAAAAAAAAACCAAAAACAACCCACCACTTTTCCCCATATATTGCAGTCCTTCAACTGTTTCCAATAATGCAATTAGATGGGTGAAAGTTTTTCCAGAAGGCACTAAAACCATTAGAGTGCAGCTTTAGAGACACAGTAATACTCATAAATTCAGTTGCAGTTCAGGGAATAGATTGTCAAATTAAAAGAGGGGAGACATTTTTAGAAAAGGCTGAGCACTAACTTTCAGAATTTGACAGTACTGAAGTCACCCAGTTTGGCAACAATCACAAAACAGTTGCCTATGACTAACAGTTTTTGACTCTGGGAGTATGGGAGGGGAAAAATAGTAAAGATAGACTATGAATGGACAATGCTTAGGAAATGCCTATGGTGAGGCTGAAAAAATAGCATCTTCATGTAAGTAAGTGTGGGAGGAGAACAAGCCAGGACAGTTTAAGAAAGGCTGGAAAAAAGAGAAGTGTTTAGAGTTTTCTTTTTTCCCTTAAATAAATCATTTTATATAGTTACAGTTATAGAGAAGTTATAAGCAGCAAGAGAGATGAGATATTTATAACAGAGATTAAAAGCGTGTATGGACAAAACCAGAGAGATCAAAGCACACAGCAAGATCAAACCAGTAAACGATGTAAAGAACAAGAAATCACTCTAAAGTAACATTAGAAAGAGGAGGAAGATTAAAGAAAAATAATTTGTCCACAGTGAACACAGGAAAGCTATCTACAGAGGGGAGCTCTGTGATTTCAGTGGCTTTCTGAAGCAACCTTTACTTAAAATGTCACCTTGCGAGTAAACAGTCAGCACAATTAGCGCTCTTGAGAAATGAGTGAACTTTCAGACAGACAGGGCGTAATGAACATTACTGAGAGTGCCAAAAGAACTGGCTGAAGCAATTGAAGAACTATTAGCATTCATCTTTGCAATCCTATAGAGGAGGGGCAAGCTACTGGAAGAGTGAAAAAAGATCAGCATAGTGAAGTTCTTTAAAGAGAGAAAAAAGGCGTAGCTCAGAGATTTATAAATCCATCTGATAAACTCCAGTTCCTGCAGAAACAAATCAAACCATTTGTCAGCACCAGGAAGATAACAAGGAGATGAGATGCAGTCAGTGGTAGATTTGTTAAGAGGAAGGCAAGCCAAGGAGATATATTTTATTTCTACAGCAGGTAACAAACCTGAAGGTAAGAAACAGTAGATATCATCAATCTCAAAGTAAGGCTTTCAACGCTCTTTCACCCACCAGTCTCAGAAACAAGCTAGGGGAAAAAAAACTTGTTAAAATTTTTTCTGTATGATAGGTAAGGAGATGGTGACAGGGCAGCTGTATGCAAAGAGTGATCACCTGTGGTATTGATCTCAATAGGTAAGGATATACTGATGGGTGCTGCAGAGCCTATCCCAGTTCTCATATTGTTACCAATATTTTCATTAATGATTGAGGTGATGGAATGGGGAGTATGCTTTTAAGTTTTCAGAGGAGAGGAAAGCTGGAAGTACTGTGGTTATACCAAACGACACATCCAGAATTCAAAATTATGCTACAAAGTAGGAATGGTTATCATTCAACCTAGAGACATACACTGTTCCTTACCTTAGGTAGGAATAATCAGCTGAAGATAGATTGTGGAAAAGGGAAGTACCCTGTAGGAAGGGTTTAACAGAAGCAAAGTCTGCAAACTGTACCCCATAATCCTTCCTTTCAGTACTTTGCTCAGCATTAACAAAGTTTCAGCTAAAGCACTGCGTACATATGGGTACCAGCTGATGAAAGGTCAGAGGAAAGCCAGAATGACCAAGAATCTAGTAAAAAAACTCCATAAAGACTACATGGGTATTTTCATTTGAAGAGAAGACTGCTCTGCTGTGGACAGATACAGAGGTAATAGATTTAAATCACAGCAAAGCAGATTCATGTTGGATGCTATAAAGTTCTCCAATGGGAAAAATAAAATACTGAAATAGATGCCAGAGAAACTGCAGTTTTTAACAAGCGCAGCACTGCTGATGGTGCTGGTCTGCCTTATGACATGGGTCGCAAACAAACCAACCTGCTCTCCATACGAATTTGCCACAAACCTGTAATCCAGCAGATTTGCTGTCTGAACACAAATACGTGCAATGAGAAGAGGAAACCAGAAAGTTGCTTGCATCCTCACAGGTGCATGCAGCCAGTGCAGAAGCACAGGGGTGAGGGCTTCAGCTCAGGGTTGCACCACCCTTCTCTCAGTCACAGACTGTCACTTTGGGGAGGTCATACTCTGCTCTCCACTCCTTTCTTCTGTTACAATAATCAAGTTTCCACTTATGCTGACTAGGTAAAACTAATAAAAGGTAATTTCTTTGCAGAAATCTAGCTGAGGCCATAACATGGTGGGCTGTCTTGCTTGCTTGCTCTCTCTGTATTATGAAATACAGATGACTATTATGCTTAAGGCCTTAGGATGTTGTCTAGAGACACTATGTGCAGCAAGTGAGGATGCCTCAATATCAGACCTTTTAGATAGGCAGCACCTCCTCTGAGCACTGACAACCACATTCGTCTTACATCCTATGTGGGTTTTGTAGACAATGGTCTCTCACTGTATCAGTGAGAGGGCATGTCACCTTCACCTGCTTCGCATTAGTGTCAGTTAAAAGACTGTAAAAATCCTAAAGAAAAAACAAATCTTCAAGGTTTTTTGGTGGTTTTGTTTTGGGTTTTTTTTTTTTAACATAAGTATAAACCAGCACTGACCTGGGCACAAACCATTTCTCTCTCTCACATTGTCCGAGTACCAGTTGAATCTCCATGTATCTTGTTGCAGTTGTCCCCAGACCCCTCATTTGCAGTGATCCTCAGCCTCCTCTCAGACAGCTACTACAGATAAAGGACAGCTTCTCTTCTGGGAGATATGTTTGCAACTTCCTCCACATTAGTGGAAAAGGAATGGGTTGGCTGAAAATCAAAGCAAGACAGGGATTATTGCAAAGCAACAAAAGAATTTTCAAGAATCCAGGGAATTTGATAATACTGAGAGTTCATATAGAAACAAACCATCTAGAAGCAGCATGAAACCTGAGCTACTGATGCACATGAGGCAAAGGAGCTACTCAGTTCTGGCTGATGTTGAAAGCAACTAAAAACTGACTAAAACCTTATTCCAAGTCTTGCTATTCCAAGTCTATTACAAATCACTAAAGCAGTAGAGCAGTATACTAACCCTCCCTCCTATATGGACACGGAATAACTCCTGAAAGGAAAGTCAATAGCATAGATTTATCATGGGGATATGGGCTATCCTGTGGTGTCACCATGAGCTAAAAAGGGATGAGCATCACTTATAGCCCCATCCTTGCTGGAGAGACCAGTTTTCCCTTCCCCATGAGCATGGTCTCTTGTGTAGAGCAGGGAATGATACCACTTTTCTCTTCTAAAGGAATTTTTCTTTGAAGTATTTTAGGCTTTGCTCTCTCTAGGTAGTGCCACAGCAATGCTGTCCTGCTTGTGGTTGCACCAAGGGAGATCTGCTATGCCTGAAAACACATTTTTACAATGTGTCCAAGTTAGCCTAAGATTTGAAACAGAACAAAATACATCAGCTTCTTTGTAGATCCACAATTTGTATATAAACAATTGAGCTGAGACCCTGTATGATGTTCAGAGACGTGACACAGCTGCCAAGAGACATTTTAAGGAACTTGACTGCAAACTTGCAACATCCAACTCCCAGTTTAAGCTGGAATTTGGATGACTCTACCTAGAAGTGAAAAATATCAAGACACATTTTCACAGCTGCAGTTCCTCCACATCTAGCTCAAATACAGACCATGCTGGTTTTGATGTGAGCCAGTGCTCCAGCACTAGCACACACTTGAATTCTGCTCCACTAGCTGAGACCCCTTCCCCATCTGGCATTCCCACCTATTACTCACAGAAAAATTAAAACTTCAGTGTCTACCTATTGAAGCCAACAATACACCTAAAAGTGGTTAATAAAACAGCTCTGTGTGTGCATCATAGCTTGACACCACTTTACTGTTAAGGAACTTACTTTTCAAAGATGCCTATCTCTGTGAAACTGGGCCACCAGGCTCAGCTGTGCATCATGAACCTTTGCTGCCTCAGCTACCAGAGCTGCTTCTTGATTTACTGTTAGATTCCGAAAGATCTGAAGCACAAAACTTCAGCTGCTGCCACAGCAAAACTCAAAATGTCAGGGAGCAAACAATATGACCAATGGCAGCAAAATTACATGACATTTATTATTTGCTGTGCAAAGCAGTAATTGTAACCAAGCCTGAGCACTCCTATTTTCCTTTATGGCCTAATCAATACATTCCTGTGCATGAACACCAAGTCAGTAACTAAAAGGCGGAGAAAAACAATGACTGTGTATTTGGCTTCAAATAAAGAATTTTTATTTTTTTATTTTCTTTTTAATCCATCTTGAGAATTAAGCTGTGAGAAAAAGCTTTAAGAGAAATGACTTCTAAAGACAATAAAGGTAATACACTATCATGCTACCTTCTGTTTTCAACTGTTGAAAGATGAGCTGAAAGGCAGAAAATGTGATGCTTCAGAAGACAGTGCATTGGAAATGATTCCACATGTAGCCTATTCACATTGATGGGAAGGCCTTCACATATTCTTGAAAGAGTCCAAAAGTGAAAATCTGTGGGAGGAAACACAGGACTGTAAGCAACACTGAACAGTTGGCCTTAAGCTTTAAAAGAAAATCATTGCCCCAAAACAATATTCTTCTTCCTAACAGGTTCAAGGGAAATGTCATTATTTTATTAAAGTGATCCATCTGTTCCTTCAGGATCAGCTCTGTGGCAGTGCTCACAATTCCAGCGGATGTTATAAGATGCAGTCTCCAATATAAACCTAAAAGAAAACAGACACTGAAAATATTTCTTCAGCAGTCTGTGAAAGATGTAGTCAGACATTATCGTAGAGGATACTACCAGCTTTAATATCATTTTCTCCAGCCCGGTGGAAGGGGGCATCTGTCTGTGCAAAGAGGATACAGCAAGACCCACAGCTAAGGAGAAATTGAGAAAATGCTTCACAGAAGTTGCATTAAAGAGCCAAATCCAAACCTAACATGGCTTTGGCAAGTTCTCACCTTCTATAGCACACAAGTCTCAAGAAACTTAGTAAGAACAGAGCTCAGGAGTAACAAATCCATCGGCATCTTCTCTGGGCCAGATTTCAAAGGAGCTTTCTTTACCACAGTATCACATGTATCTAGGTCACTTGTGAGACCTGGCCCTGAGTGTGATGTTTATATGGGAGATGGGCTCTTTTCCAGACCATGTCTAAAGCAGAAGAGCGTGCTTGTCCTGACATGACTGAGATGAAGATTTGCTACAGGTTATGTGGTAATGCCTACTAGCTGCACCTTGCTGCTAGAGTAAATAGCCATTTAAATTTCAGCCTTCAGCTCTTTAACCCAATAAAACTGAATACTTGCACTGGTGCAAAATTCCTGCATTGGAACAAAATTCAAGCTTATGAGTCCAATTCCTGCATCACTAAATTTAAGTGGAATATAGGAATTAATATTTGCTGAGAATCTGGCGTGGAGATGGAGATATAACCAGCCTCTGAAGAAAGCACCGTATGTTCAGTCAAACATTTTGCATCTCCTCTTCAGAATCCTTAACTTGACACTGAGATCAGAATTAAAGAAGGCGCATCCAGTGCATATGGCATGTGGGACAGCATATACCTGCACTCCACAAGCCAGCTTTCAGGTTAAACAAGCATTGTTTTACTGGTCCCAGGAACGATTAACGAGACAGGTCTTACAAACAGCCTGACTAAGCCAGCACTAAATAAAGTGCACTTGTCAGCTATGACAGCTCTTTCTTCCTTCAGCGCAAGAAAGCAGGACAAGAGAGGCTTAATGAATTTAACAATACCTTTCTGTGCAAAATGCTGCGCTTGTATGTGTAGACCTACCCTGCTTTAGATGCCTCCTCCTCCTCCATGGCACAATTCCCAGAGGTATCTCAGTGGCCTTTCCGAGTCTTGATACCAGCATTGCAGTTACCGTGCTATACCTGAAAGATAATGCTATAATAGGAATTCCAGCTTAAAGGAAATTAAATGCAAGTCTCATGTGTGCAAGAGACAGGCTTTTGTTTGATAAGATGCACACTGCACTTAGCATTGTTAGACAGCAGTTATTTTAGAGTCTCCAGCAGCCTCATTTATCCTCAGATGACACAGCTCAGTTAAGTGTTCAGTGCCAGGCTTACATTTAATAGCAGCATTTTAATTTCTTCCAACTTGCTGTCAATGCTGAAAGCAAGAAGCTGAATGACCTCCCTTAGGAGAAGAGCTGCTACAACATGCTACTTCCCATCAGGGAGTTTACAAGTGCCAAAATCCAGCACTCCCCTTGTGCTACCACCACCAAGACTTAGTTACCCCTGGTACAAAACTGGCCTCATTTGGACCACAGTGATCCCCATCCAAACAAATTGTTGCTTTCTGTATTTTTTCCAAGTCTCTCTGTTGCCCGTGTCTTGTGCAGTTTTGGGCCATCATTTAGGACGCTGAGCACATGTATCACATTTATAAAATAACAATATCATCCTTTTACACAGGATATTTATTCTTTTAAGATACTCAAAATTCTAAGCTGATCTAGTGAACTAAAGAGAGCCCTAGGTAAACAGAATAATTTAATTTTCAACAGTATGTTGACTGGGGACCCAATTACAGTGAAATGTTAAAAAGCAAGCATTACCTTTAAGTTATGCTTTTCTTTCTGTAAATATCTTCATTTTCTATACTATTTGTTACATAGGAAATCACTATATGTCTTATTCTGAAATGCGTTTAGTTTCTGATACTAAAACCACATCAGCATATATTCCTGTTCTGTGCTCTGCTATTCCTCATTGCTTCCTGGAGCATGGCTATCTACAAACAGTCATTCCCTTCTCATTGTGGCCTTCAAGATAAGAAATATTTTAAATGCTGAAGACTTCAGCTTACTTACAAACAAAGGTTTCTGTGCCAACATGAGTGAGTTAGCCAGACTGCTCAAATCCCCTATTCCCATCTCATGAGACTCATGTGTCTGTTATCATCTCAGAAGTGCCAATCTAATGCACCTAAACTGGCAGGCGACTGTACTTCTGCCTGCTGGCATCCCCTTCCCATGGGAACCACGTGAAACAACGTCTGGAAGTAGACAGTTTTATAGAATATCCTCTGTGAACGGCAGTGTACTTAGGCTAACATCTGGCCCTTAAACTTTCCCACTGCAAACTGACACTTCATCTTGATTTATTTTGCCATTCTTCCATTTCTCTCCTGGTCATGAGTACTCGTCTGGTTTCACCAGCAAATCAGTGTTTGGCCATTGATTTTGCTGGGAACCAGAAATTCAGTGCTTGCCCTGACTTCTCATCTCTGTCACCCAAGTATTCAGAGAATATTAACCTTTTCCAACTCTCCTGCAAACAAATCTTACCTAGGATTGTGGTAGTAGAAAAGCTATGATTTGATTAATACTAAGCATGAGGTGGCTATGGAAGGAGAATTTCTTATAAGGAATATCAGCTCTTTCTTGTCAGTAAATGAATACACTTTCCCTATTAAGGCAGACTCTTGCTTTAAAATTTTTATGTCTTCCATATATCATGTTTTTGGAAGAAAGTTTTGCTATTTAAATAGCTTCCAAAGTGTTACAGGCTTATATGATTACAATTTACAGTACTTCATAAATCAGCAGACCTCAGATGCATTGAACAGATGAGATTTTAAATTGACGTCCTTTCTTTTTATGAACATTAAAAGGCTTGATCTCATGACATACTTACATAGAAGTATGCCTGCTGCCTAAGCCAAATTGTTCCTAAAGTATAAAGTACTTTACCTGAAAGAACATAATGACAACAACCTGAAGCTTTGTACATTAAATTATCTAAGTGTTACAGCTAGTCCAGAGGGGTTAGCTCAAGAGCAGGAGAGATCTCTGCAGAGCCTGTTGCTTCTACATAAAAATCATGGAAATTTGTCCTTTAAATAAGAATCACATGCAGCAACCCCATGGGCAGAAGTAACCCCAGAGACTGGACAAAACACATCCATCTTCACTTTAAAAAGAGCTTACAGAAGGCTGGGGCATCCTATGGACACATCCAACTTGCAAATCAACACATCTTGGCACGGCACTAGGCACAGTCACGTCAAAAACAACAGCATACTTGAGTCGTGCCTCCCTCTCAGATCCCTCAGTTAGACAAAAGAAAACTCTCTGCTGACATTCTGCGTGGGTTTTACCATTGCATTCAGCAGACCCTCAGCACCACCAGCCTCACTGAGGCACCGTTTGGTTCCTGCACAGCCACTCCTAACTCAGTACTGATGCTGTTTCTTACAGCCAAACTGGAAAATTATGGTAACAGTTCTTCCCTCCAGAGTGGCTAAAGTTTACTATGGAAAGACACACAATTAGTAGGTTTGCTTGGCTTTTTTTAAAAAAAAAAGTGTGAAAGAGTGAAAAGGAAAACATGCAGAAGTGTTCAGCTGAAAGAAGCTGAAAGATCTAGTACCTCTAACTTGAGAGCAAAGACATCAGAAGCAGTGAAATATGCCCCAAAATAAAACACTGAAAACCAACTTATTATTCGTAGAAAAAATGCTTTGAATGGTCAGGCTTACTTTGCATATAAGAATGATTTCTCTGTACATCCAGAATGCCTAGAAGGAGTGACACGTGTGATGAGAGTTTACCTTGGATGTTGGGGAACCCCAGCTTGAGTTTACTAAACTTTTTCATTCTGGGTTATTTTGAATGAAAATGAAGCAGTACAGTTGTAGGGATCCTCCAGAAAGAGGAACAAAGTCACTTACGCAGTCAAAACAGAGCAGGATGTAACACATTTTAGCTATCTCCAAGAGCCAAGTACATGCAGGGTTTTTTTGATTTACTTGGAACTTTCTGCAGTTCTATGCTATTGAAAAGTACCTTTCCTGCCTCTAGCAGACAGGATAACCTATGCAAGCATCTCATGTAATTGGAAATGCACAGCCTTCTGAAGCTTCAAAGACCACATTTCAGTAACACATCACACTGAGCTGGATGCCATCAACCGTGCTTCTCGTAGAGTAATCAGACTTTCTTGTAAAACTTACTATTTTGAGAACGTAGCTTCAGTCAGTGTGCTGGTCCAAATCTTCCAGATACATACACACACAAGTAATTTCATCTAGCTATGAAGCTCTGTTGAAGAAAATGAAATTACTTACATACAGCAATGGAGTTATATACTATATTTTAAGAAATATGTGCTTTGGAAAAGACAAGAAGATGGCAACCACAGGGCAAACTCCCTTGAATTAGAGAACATCTTGAAGTTCACAAACACAGTAACTTCCCTCCAGGACCACAGTTTATTGTATGCAACTGCTGTGAGTCAGAATTTTCAGGCTTTTGCCTTTAAATCTGTCTTTAAGGCAGCTCTCTTTGCATAGCCAGAGACTAAATGCTTACAGATTATGATTACTTCAGGAGAAAACTAATTTTGAGACCCACAGCATTAAATTCACCTGAAAATCTGTCTGATACATTCCAAATAGAAATCAGAGTTGAACATTTACATACTATTACCTAACTGGTCTGGCCATATTAATTTCTACACATCTCCCAGTGAAGCTGCAGACATATATTTCAGAGCTTCTTTCCAAGCAGAGGGCAAGTCCACTTCTCATCATGAAGAAAAAGGAGAAAATAAGCCAGGAATAAATCATCACATCATTTGAAGCAACCCCAGGAGGTAGACGACTCTCTTAAATAATGCAACTAATATTGGCTGTCTGCAAAAAGTTATCAAAGAGATTATTTGGTTATTAAAAAGCACCAAGCAAAAGCAACTACCCTCTAGACTTAGTTGCTGGCTGTAATCAAACAAATGTTCGTGCACATCTTGTATCACCCAGACACACACCCTAAAAGCTGAAAGGACAAAACTAATCAATATTAATAATAAATTTTAATTTCCTCCTAGTAAACCTTACTTTTTTAGTTATACTTCCCACTTACATAGGTATTGTTTAAAGAAATCATATCCTCCCTCCTCCCTTCCACCAAAAAGCACTGCTAACATATGTGTAAAATATTACTGCTCTCATTATTGTGTTTGTATGAGCCAACCACCCTGAATAACTTCCCTTCCTAACAGCAACAGAGCTGAATGGTCACAGCCAAGAGTGGAGCAAAGAGCAAGCTCTGCTATTAGTTACAGATAGCACACCAGTGCAAATGCCAGCAGAAGCTGAGCCTGATGTTAACATCTGTGGAATTACTGTTGCAAGCAATTTGTCTCATGGTTGGAGTTTGAGTTCATTTTTCTGAGTACTTTGGAAAAAACATCACCTGCTCACAGCCTCTTCACTGATTGTGATGTGCAGAAGTTATACAGGATCACAATACACCTCAGTCTGAAAACATGACTGATTATGGATGAGGGAATTCAGGTGCAGAGATGCTGAAAAGACATTAGGTACCCAAATGTACAACAAGAAAAGTATTAAATATGAATGTATTTAGCTTCCCTGCTCTCCACTCAGGCAGGTACGTCTTCATTGCTTCCACTACACAAGGAAATTATAGTGTAGACAAAGAAGTACAATGTTTTCAAATGTATTTACTTCAGTTTGGGTCTGCCTTATCTAGTCTCAGGCACCTGACTGAAGTTCTTAAACAGTAGTGATTTGGCAAACCAAATTCCCTCTGCAGACACCCATCTCTCTCTGCTGGACCACAGTGGTCCTGACTGCAGTTACCTCTGTTATGTGCCAACAGTTTGATAGCAGAATTTCATCCCTGACTTTCCTAAATGTGGTCACATCCTCATTACCCAGACCTCAGACAAGTGTCCATGCCAGGGCTGAACAGAAGCCAGGGCTGGTCCTGCTCCCAGCCACCTGCCTGCTGAAGGACTCTGTGTCTGCAAGCAGTCTTACCCAAACATTCCTCCTGCCAAAGCAGTACACATTTTCTGTCCCTGCTGTTCATTTCCACAGGGCAGAAAACTATGCAGTGACAGTTTACATCATGTTTCACCCATTTGCTACTCAATGAATATAACAATTGCATTCACATGATTAAGTAGTCTCCAGATAGGGCATTAAATGCATAAACTCTAACACTGACGTGCGGTCCCAGACATGCTTACGTCATCATGTCCTTGCTCGCATTCCCAGAAAAGCCTTTTTACAAAATTAAACTTGGTAAAGGTGCTAAAGGACCCTTCTTTCCTATAAATACAATTTCAGACAGCAAGCATAATAAAATAAAATAAATTTCATAACAAATATGCACTGTAAGAAACTGTATAATCAGTGCAAACTCAGTGGATATTTTGGGTAACTCAGATGCACAGAAATAGCAAGAAAGATAGAAAAATATAGAAATAACAGTGAAGTTTCTACTAATCCCAACATAAAAACCTAGAAAGGTGGTCAGTGTGATTCTCTTTGAGTTTAGCACTAATTAGCAAGGTTAACCCAATATCTGTCTTGATCTTCCCAACTGCTGCAAAGCACCTTCATCGACCGTGTAACAGTTTACAAAGCACTGTCAATTTCCAGTGATCAAAATCTTGACTGCAGTTGCCCCACCATCATGAAGCAGTCTTTAAAATCATGACGTTAAAAAACAAATTTCAATAAATACTAACAGCATTTAACAATCATTTGTGGATGATGTTTGCTTTTCTAGGTAGGAACTAACTTCTGATCTTCAAAGTACAGGGTCATATTTGCTTGACATTTTGAACTTTTCTCTGGCTCAGGAAGATAAAAGCCTAATCTTTCATTTTCTTTTCAAGAAACATGAGATTTACCTAAAAAACCGTGATTACAGCAACCAGACCAGTTTTTATTGTTGGGGTATTTTTAGTTGCTAGACCAGGTGATATGACTGCAGCAGAACCACTTCCATGGCACCTATTCAGTTTATGATTGTTGCAATACAGTCAACAACAACTGTGTTACTGCCTATTTGCTCTGAAGCAACCCCATTTACCTATGCCTGATGTCAGGTCCCTCTTCTACTGCATATGCATGTTATAGCAGCTGAGTTTCTGTCCTGCAGGGATGCAGCAGCAAATAGTGCAACATAATGGGAAAACAGAGAACAGACATTTCATTCTGTCTTTATTCCTGGAAAATAAGGCACAGAAAAAAGTGCGCTATTATTAGGCTTTTCTATTAAACACACTATGCTCGTGCTCAGAAGTGGCTCTCTCCAGACATGGTCACAGAATCTTTGCTTAAGTCCATCATCATATCCAGGTCTGAACTGCCTCCAAGTTAAACAGCTCAGAGTTTGGGCAGCATTGCCTCGTATCAGCCTGCTCATGACTGTGCTCACATAGAAGTGGGGACTTTTGCCAGAGAAATTGTCATTGCCATTGGCATACACAGGAACAAATCCACAATGTTGGGGAGATCCCTCAGCATGCTCCTCTCATGCCAGGCTCTGTGCATGGAAAAGCCAGACACACGGGCAATTGATTGCAAAATGCATTTTAGTGACACAATGGAAATAATCTGTCCAGCTTCCCAAGTGAATGTTGCTGTGGATCCATATCCCTTGCTCCTGGGGCCATGCTGCATGTGTGCAACCTGCTGGGCTGTGACCACTGAGCCTGTATGCTGCACCCCAAATGTTATACATCTATAACTGGAAGTCTCTTGTTCTCATCTTTGGAGGCCTTCCATGCACAGGAAATCTTGAGGACAGAAAAGCAAATATTTCCAAGATATTCCTACCTGAAGCTGTCCTGAAGAGGTTCTGGAAGGGATGCATGGAAGCTGAACTGACTTCTGAAAAGCCAAAATATGTTTTTTCCCCTCACCAGGCACAACAGTGACAGGTGAGGTCCTCGCCTCAGTATCACCGGCCCTTACATTTTTTTTCTCACCAATGCACAGACAAGGGAGGGCAGTGTATAATACACACCATGGGAGTCTGGAGGAGGTCAGACTTTTTGTGTATGCATTACCATAAAAAATAATCGCACTAAGTAAGTGCACTCACAAGTAAACTCTGAAGAACATTTTCCTGAGCTCTTTTTTCATCTTCCTCCCCACACTCAAAGTTTATATCCTTCTGATAATCATAAAATACAAACCTTTTTCCATTCCACCAGTGCTAGCTTTATGAAATTAAGAGGTTTACACAGCTACAAAGGTTAAATTCATGTATTTCCTGCTGATTTCACTAGTTTAAAGGTTTTAAGTTTGGTTGTGAAAATCCCCAGCCCATCCACGTGAAATAAACTGAAAAACTCAGAGAGCAGTTCTGTTTGGGATTACTCAGGGGTGTCTGAGAAGGTATTAGGTCTGCCTCTCTCAAAGTGTTGCAAAAATGATTTGTCTCCCTGTAAATAACCAAGACAACCCTTTCCTATGCACACACACAGCTGCACAGGGGCAGGGCAGAGGGTCAAAGCTACTGTGTATCCTCCCTATTTTAAAGAGAGTTGAACCATTTCTCTACCAGTCTGTGTAATGCACCACAGCCACAACTACTTTCCTATATCTGAAAATACCTCTTGAACAGGGATGACTGCCAGCAGGTTCAGGACAGGACTTGGATGCACAAGCACACTAGGACAAGAAGTAGTCCTACATGGATCTGTGACAGCAAAGCTGCTCCAGGAAGCTGGTGAAGACCTCAGGTAGACAGACTTGCAGAGAAGCCATTCTGGTTATAGCTGGATGAGGGATTAAAAACAGCAAAGTGAAGGAAGGTTTGGTGTATGTCTTTTTTTGAATCAGGCCAGCAAAACAGGCAAGAGCCTTAAGTCTACACCTAGGTTTTTACTATATTTGTGTGACTATACTCAAACAGAGCTCTCACAGCCATCTACAGGTTCTTCTGAAAACCCTGCACTTCCTCATTGCTCATTAAGAGTCTCCTCTGGCATCAGCTCAAGAACATGTTGGTGCTAGGAAAGATAAGGTCTTGTGTGCCAGGCTGAGCAACAGAGAAGAGCAGAGCTCTACAGAAAGGGCATTTTGAGAATTACACCTCACAGGAGGAAGTTGTAGCAGACAGGAGTTGTTTTCCAGGAGTGTGGTACATCTAATTACAGTTGATATTCTCCAGTGAGGGCTGCTTTCAGAACAATAAATATTTTTTGCCAATTTTTAGCATTCTCCTGTCAGCAGCGTAAAATCTCTATGAAATTGAGACTGCCTGAATTCTGCAGAGATCTGCAGCATCAGGAGCTGAAGGCAATATGGTCCACAGTCTGGATGTGTGGGAGTCCCAGACCTGCTTGATACCTGTGCAGAGCTCAAGCAGCTTATTGAGCTGAGACTGAACAAGAGCACAAGTGTCACTGCCTCCTGCTCAGAAAACATCCTCATTATAGAAAACATTGGTAGCAAACAATCAATTAGAGGAACAAAAGAAATGTTCAGAGCCAGGACTTAGAAACACATCTGCATCTGTTCCTCTTTTGTCACGAGTGTCACCTTGTGCTTCCTGAGGGTCTGATCCTGCTTTTGATGCATAAGCATCAGCTAGAGCTGCATGTACATAGCAAGGAGAGAGTGAGACCCCGTGAGCAAAATCACTCAGTGTTGCTGGAGCACATCTCAGGCTGATGACAATGTTCTTGATGACAGCAGAGATGCAGAAGCACACCCATAGCTGTGGTAGATATCATATGTCAACATCAGCGCTTCCCATGTTTATGAAGAATTTGATTGAATAAAGGGCCTGGCAATAAACTATATGAGTGATTCCAGATTGCAGCACACATATCCATCACATGCCTTTTCTCCCCTAGAGTACAGTATTTCACCTAATTGGTGACACATGTTAAACGCCGCAGACTGTCGACCACCCATGCGGAGCAACGGTTCCCTCACTGTTCATTGCTGTGCCTTCCCAAGAACAGCGACTCCTTCAGGTTCACCAAAACCACCTCATTTCACGGAGGTGAAATTCCACCTTTAGTGGGAACGCAGCATGTACATGAACCTACGACAATAAAATGTAATTTGTTCACATCTTTGCCTTCAGGGTGAACACTAAGATGCTGCCACCAGCCAGAAAATGTGTGATCTAATTTAGAGGCAGCGATGCATGTCTTTTCTCTGAGGCTTCTGGAAAACCTTTACATGCTAAAAATGGCCAGTTTACATCCAAAAGGCAGCAGGCTGAGACAGAAATGAAGGCACCTCACGGAGGGCTGTTGGCTGTGCACGCAGACCCATGCTCCAGGCAGGCTGGCGTGCACTTGGACACCAAGTTTGATGCTGGGGTCCCTCAGCTGCTGCCGGTAATGGTCATTCACAACCACCAGCAAGGGGGAAAAGCAGGGGTTTGAGATTCATTCTTGTCACAGCTGCCCCATTAATCGTTTTAGATGGCTGTTCTACAATCTTCTATGCACTTTCTCCTTAGCCTTCAGTTGCAGTGCAGAATAATGCCGCTACAATGAGTGATAGGATGCCTCAGCTACAATTTTAATGCACAGCATCCCATTTCACCTGCTTAACCCTGCCTCCTGTGGAGTGTTTGAGATGGGCTTAGAATATCACACACAAAAAAAAAAAAAAAAACCAGAAAATTTTTTTTCTCTTTTTTAGAAAATTTCTGGGTAAAGTCTGCTTCTTCCAGTCAAGCTAAAAATACTGCTGCTTCACTGTGAAGCAGCACTTGGAAAGGTTTCCTAAAGGTCGTAGACTGGAACTGAGTGTTTGAGCTCCTGAGATTTACACTTAGCTCTTGCTCTAAACTTTTATGTGTTATATGGCTTTGCTCTCCTTTGCCCTGATGTACTCAGACAAGTGACAACCGCAGGATTGGAGATGCCGGCATGTCCAGCTCACATGTGCCCTGCTGAACTGCAGCTGGAGCACGAGATACCACCACGCATCCCCAGGCCAACAGGGTTGTGAGGGAGGCATGGCCTTGGCTCCTGATAACTTGGATGACAAGGCTTTCTTGGGGAGGGCCATTTCTAGCCAGTCTCACATCTGGTACTTAGCTCTGGCTCTATCCCCATGGCATCACCCAGCAGATAAGCAGTACAGAAGCATGGTTACCACCAAAGAGCACTGGATTTGGGGCAAAGAAACATAGAGATATCCCACACCTTTGCAGATCCACCCCTTCTAACAGAAAGTTTCCCTTGTTCTACCTTTCTTCCCAGAAGCAACTCCCTCAGGACACCAGAGGGGGAGACATGGAGATCCGGGGTCAAAACTGAGACCTGAAAATGAAACATCTTCCACTAGTCCAGCTCCTTGCTCCCACCATGGTAGCGTCGGGAGTTACATACTAACCTAATTTAGCAAGAAGCGTTGCTGCTGCTTTGTTAGGGATATCGCTTTAGTGGTAAAGCCAATGTCTCACAAGAGCTCCAGCGCTCCTCAAGTTAAATACAACTGAATGCAACAGCTTCAGCATCTTCCTTTGGGGGCTTTCAAGCCAGGCAGAAATTCAGTGGATTTGGAAATAAAACCTTGAACCAAATCTCCCTGATGAATACTAATTTCCAAGGAGCTTCTTAACTATACAATAAAAAGCTTTTCCAGGCTTTTTGATATTCTTCCGCGCAATTCAGCAGTAGCACGGGCAGGAAGACAAACACAGTTCTTGACAGCGTACGGCAGTAATGCATTAACAAGTGAGAAATAAGCGTGAGCCGCATGTTCGGCAGGCGCTGCCCGCACCTTCAAACACCCTCCCCGGTGACAACAGGCATCCGTCAGGGACGCGGCTTAAACCCCTGCCCGTTGATTACCGCCGCTCCTGCCACGCGTGAGGTCTCAACCTCGGAGGTGCGGCGGGAAGTGAATGCTGTCCGAACCCGGCGGAATCGGGTCCGTAGTGAGCCTCAAAGCGCCTGAGGCAGCCCCGGAGCCCAGGGGTGAGTTTTGGGGATGACTCCGGGTCACCGCGGCACTCAGCTCGGAGGAGCGGTGCGGAGAGGGAGGGAAGCGGCACTGCGACGGTGCGCGGGCGCCACCTGGCGACAGCAAGCGGCGACAGCAAGCGGCGACTGCAGCGCGGGGCCCTGCAGGGACGCGGCCCCTCATTGGCGCTGGCCCCTGGCTCCCCCCGTCCTGCGGCTCGGGCTGAGTTAAATTGAGAATCGTCCTCGCCGCCGCTGGGAAGCTGGGTGAGTGCCAGCGTCCAGCTCGGGCCTTCTTCCACCGGCTTCACCGGCAAAACCAGGGTCAAAGTCCCTACAACAGCACCGTTGTTGCCGCAGCCCTCACAGCCCCGTGGCTGCAGCGCAGTCTGCGGTTTGCCTGTGGTGCCAGGGCGGTCAGCAGTCACCTACCCACCGCCCGGGATAACCGCTTGAATTATCATGAATAACGTTGTTACCAAGCCCTCCGACAGAGCTTCAGCCGTTCGGGCCAGGGACATCCCGCCAGCACTCAGAACAGCTTTGTCTCATCCACAAAGCACCAGAGCTGGCAGAAATGACTATTACAGGCATTTATGTTCAATCTCTGCTCTGCAGGAACTAAACTCTTCCAACGATTGAAGACAGTCAGCAGTATCCTAGGTAGTGTAAACAATTGCTACCAGGAAGTTAAGGTACCACTTCCTCATCTTAGCTGCTGAATGCTGCCATATGATACCCTGCCACCTTGCCACTTAAATAAAACAACAAACAAGCCCCCAAGAATCCGCCCCCTCTCCTCCCTCCCCCCGAAAAAAAGCAAACCAAACCCCAATCAGTGTTTAAATCATAACAAGTAAAGGTAATGTCAAAGATGCTGGTTTAAGCCACTTACATACAATGGTATTGTCCAATTCCACAGGCAAGAAGACCTAAGAATATGTGTTAGGTCCTTAACTGAAGTCTCTTGACTTTGTAGCACTGTTGGCTTTGGAAGTGAGAAGAACTGGAACGTAAAACTGGAAGGCTCATATTTAATTCTCAGCTGTTCTCTGAAGCTCCCATGGCTGATCACAGACCTGCCCCAGCACCACAACCTGGACATAAAAATGACCTCACCCATAGGGTATGGAGTGTTTGTGATTTTGGGTCACTTGCCCGATGTCTCACTTTTCCATCCATGATGTGGGAAGACAGCTGACTGTCACAGAGGCTTGTGTGAGACACTGGTACATGAATTAAGCTGGTCACAAACCTTTCCATTCACTTGTCACCCATATGAAGGAACAAAAATGTCACCACGGTACCTCGCTGCCAGCCTGGGAGAGCAAAGAGAAGATGCAGGTTATGCCCAGGAGCAGCCTGCTCCCCGTATTGGCACAAGCTCACTTGCAGTTGGAAAGCTATCGACTGTCTTTTGCAGATGTGTTGCACAAACATTTACATCTCTGTAGACCCTATTTGTATCTGTCTGTGTACTTAAGCCTTTCTGTTGTAGCCAATTAGGAAAGAAGAGGATGATTCCAGGCAACACAGTAAGGCGCCATTAATGCTCCAAGCTCACAGCCCTAGGTAGAGGATAGTAACTATTGTGGGGCTGGGGTATTCATCATCACCAGGGACTAGAGTGAACATGAGGCCAACAGCATTCAAGGCTATGTAAAGGTCAAGCTGCACACCTGAACAACATCCTACCTCAGAATTCTGATAGAAAATGAAAGCTTTCCTGGAGCTCCTGGATGGGAGAAAGACCTGTGGTGAAAAAGCTGACCACAATTCCATCACATGCAACACTCATGTTGTACCCTTGGGGCTGCCTTTGTTTTGTCTTCTGAGGGTCCCAGGGACTGAGCAGCTAAAACTTAAAAAAAGCCTGGCACTCAAGTGACAGCTCAAAGGAAAATTGTAGCTATCAGAAGTCAGAGCCTGGAAAATAAGCATTATCATCTCTGTGGAAAAAACAAGTGCACGTACAGCTGAGATCGGTCATTTCAATCTCAGCTTCTAGAGCTGTACCAGGACACTCAGACTGTGATAATTTATAATTAGGAGTGGGTGATTTATTGCACACCGATAGCCTTGTAAATCAAGCTGAAAAACCAGGCCTGTCAGAAGCTGCCTGTTAGCATTTCTATTTCTTTCTATGCTTACTGCTGCTGAAGAAACTTCAGACTGTGCTATTCCAGGTCCCACTTTCCTGTCAGCTGTCATTTTCAAGTATTTCAGCTCCTATGAAAGGGCTGAAAAATCTGGGGCTTGATGCTGCAGGTCATGGCCTTAAATACTCCTCCAAAGCCTTTTCCTTCCAAGAACCCAAAAAACCTCTCCCCATCTACTGCATTTTCTGTCCCGCATTTAAGGAGCGTGCAAAACTTCAAATACACTCAAAGACAAGCTGGTTCCAGCTTGCAGGAGCAGCGCAAGCAACCACAGTGCAATGCAAAGCCAGAACAGAAAAATGAGGAAAATATCTAATTTCCATGAAACCTCTTACCAGCCTGGCTCCCTGCACACATCACATGAGCTCCCTGCCTGCTGCTGCAGCCCATTTTGACAAGGGAAGCATCCCCTCTCTGACACTGCTTTCCATCTCCCCCAGATGTGGGTTTCCCCAGGGTACCAGCCGATGCATGCACCACCTCTCCTGTCTGAACCCACTGCTGCAGTATTAGACAGTTTTTCCACCTGTCTTACAGAGAAATGGCAAAAGAGAGATCCATAAAGGATGCAGTTAATATATTTATATAACGTAACACTCCTGCTGGCTGCTCTGGTCACCCTAGGCTAGTTGTGGGAAGGACCACAAAAGGTCCAGGCACATTTTTCCTGTTGCCTAGTTTGCTCCATGAGGAGCAGTGTGGCCTTTTCCCACTTTGACACTGTTTTTTCCTTTTCAGAAAATTTCTTCCTGACCCCATCAATTTGTATCCTGAAACATGAAAATAGATAAATTTAGAGATGACAATTTTATTTGCAACCATACTTTTTGTTTTCGTAAATGTCTCTAGTTTAAGGTGCTTGGCTGTTTGCATGCTAAATAGACTGCCTTGTTTTCACTTTGCCACATCTTTGTATTATATTATTTTTACAGCTGACAAGCACTGTTAGACTGTGGGAATGCTGTAAGTGTCAAGAACAGATTGAATTTGCTGATTGCTGGAGTTCTTTGTGCTGCTCACACAAAATTTCTTTCCCCTATAATACATCTGTTGTTTGTATATTCGATAAAGTTAATATCTGTGAAATCAGTCATTTCCCCTAGCTCTAAATTATACTGCAACAGACAGAAGATTGACTTCACTGTATTGACAAGAGAGCTCTCAATGCTTATTATTTGTGGTGACTTGGAGAGATTACAAAAGCACACAGAATGGCTTTATCAGGGGAGTATATTTCTATACAACCTGATAAGGTGGTGTATGCACACTAACAGTGGGAAGTTTTTAACAAACTTTGACTTTTCTAGTATTTTGGGGAGGAAGAATTAAAAAAATATCTTAAATCAATGTATTATTCCTTTCCTCTCTTCATGCCAGTATCCTCTTTAACACCAATCTCATGTGCAATATTTATGTCTACATAAATAATTTAGGAACCAATTAATCCAATTCTTTTATAATTACCTCTTATAATGGCATACAGCCCAAATCGCAGCAGCTTAATTGCTACTTAATGGAGATATTTATGACACCAGCACTAGTAAAGAATATAGGCGCTGTCACTTATTTCAAGCAGAGTTGAGGCTTAAGCTAATAAACTGCTGATCTGAATATCAAATGCCTCCAAAGTTCTAGCATTTGAAGACACATGGTTTTTTCAGTTCAGAGCAAGAGGCTTCAACTCTTCTATCTCACATGTGACCAGATGTTAGGGCACGGGAGTCAGCACTCATTTGCTGCAAGACAACAATACTGCAGTACCATTTCTCTGATGCTCTGGCTCTTGCAGCAGGGCTGTGCTGTATTTTGACCCCATAGATATGACCAAGTTTGACCAGTTAGCTTAGCACATCATGGATGTAACCAGGGTGCAGATCACCCTGAATTCAATCCATAAGCCTTGCTCAGTAAGTGGAAGTGGCCTGATTGTTAAGGGCATCTCAGATGGGAATGGGATGCGATGCATTATGAATCCTGTCTCAATGAACCACCCCAAGGACCATAGTAGATGCTTAGTTGAAGAACATCACTCAGACAGGTGAGAGCAGAAATGTATCCTGTAGATCTGGGAACATTAGAATCAGATAAAGGTTTTTTATGTACTATTCACCTGTCAGAGAGAAAGATGTGAGGGAAATCTCCAGCTTTGCCAATGTCCCCACCAATGCCTCTGTGCGGATTCGGGAGTTTATCATTTTCCATCTGTGGCCAGCACTGTAGCGACTCAGCACACCACAAACCTGATAGTCTGGTCCTTGACACAGCTGCCTGTGCCAGTCTCCAGTTACATTTTCATAAACATGGAAGGAAAGTGTAACATGGCAAACAAGGATGCTCCTGCAGCTCTCTCAGGACTGGCCAAAACTGTGGGAGCCCCTGGCAGCGAGATGCCCTAACCCCTGAATGCCAAGTTAAGGTCTGCAGCATGCATCAGGATGCTCCTGCAAAGATGGGAGCTCTGTACCCAGCAGTACTGTGCCACCCTGACCAGTCCCACAGGAAGGAGGACAGAGGTCAGATTTTGTTAGGCTGGTACAGTTTAAGGATCGATTTTGCTTATTTGCCACATGCAAATACAAAGTTTAATAACAGCAGAACCTCGCAGTAGATGAGGGTAGCAGATTAGTGAGTATTTATGATAGTTACCTGAAACAACTGAATAACCCGCTTTGTCTGCTAACAATAGATTAGAAAACACTTGGAAAAGTAAATACCATATAAATGAATCTTTCAGGTCATAACTCTGCAGAGCTTTTGCTCTAGTCATCTGTTGACACTTTGATGTCTTGTTTTATGCAGTCAGGTTAATAAGGGAATTAAGATCACAAGCAGAGTCATGAATAATCAGGTGTCACTGATCACATCCTCTTGTTCTGTCATTTATGCCTCAATAAGGGAAAGCTGACATGATTTAGAAATAAAGTTAGCTCCCCCTGCTTCACCTTAGCAGGCCTGCAATTTTCCCATCATCCATTCAGAGGAAAAAGTGAAAAAGAAACCTTGCAAAAGGAATAAATGCTTAGGGGCTATCTAATTTGGTAGGCAACTCTTCAACACGATTTCAAGAGAGTAGCATATTTCCTGAGCATGGTTTGACACACACTGCCTGCGATATGATCATCTTGTGAGGTTGTCTCACACATCATTTAAAATAAACCTCCTTGAAAATACAAGAGCATTCCTTGAAGTGTCATATAATTACATATGTGGTGCCTTTTTCTTTGCGTATGTTGCGTGTCTCTCAGTATGGCTGTGCACATGCTCTGACATAGCTCAACATCTAGAGCAAGTGAAGGGGAAATGCCTGGAGCCTGCACCCTTCCTGGCAGGGATGCCCCACATTCATGGGCTGGTTTAAGCAGCATGTTACAAGATAGGCACATTCAGGTAGTCAGAGGCAAGCGTGGCGATTCTGAGTAAGGCTTTGTCTGTATTGGGTGGCTGCATCAATCTGGTTTACTTCAGCCTCAAAAACAACAAA